>JAODAL010087105.1:0-10041 GCA_025379985.1 Phyllomedusa bahiana | reverse complement strand
AGTTTAACAAGGGGTCACATCCTAAAAGCCATTTAGTTCTTCATATTTCCCTCCCTTCATTCTCCACAAAATGGTTTTCCCCGCTCAGTAAAATTGCCTTAAAAAGGGAGAAAGCTTGGGTTTTAATTATACATTAAAAAATATTGTTTTAAAAACCTCTTCCCTTCACAGCCTTTTTCCCCCTTTACAAACCCCAATCCCCCCCAAAAAAGTTAAAAAAATTAAATAAGTAGTCATTTTTGGGTTTATTTGCTGCGTGCGTACGACCCCCCCTATAAATTTTGTCATTTTAAATTTAACCCTAGGGTTGGAACCCCGAAAAAAAAAAAAAAAAAAAAAAAAGTCAAGAATTGCGTTTTTGTTCTCCCGGCATAAAAAATGGGAAAAAAGCATAAAAAATTCTTATAAAACCATAAAAAGTGTGCCAATTAAAAGGTCAGTTCATCCGCAAAAAAAAAGTCCTTACCAGCTCTGTAAAAGGGAAAAAAAATTAAAAAGTTCTGGCTATTAAAAGATAGCGATGTTTAAAATATTTTTTTACAAAATAAAAACATTATTTTTAAAAAAAAAATTTGTGTTTTCCCAAATTTAAAAAAAATTTAAACAAAAATTGGGTTTTTCCCCCGAACCCCGTCTCAACCCACGGAAAAAAACAACTTTTTGGGGATACTGCACGGTGAACGCTTTTTAAAAAAAAAAAAAAAAAAAACAAGCTAGGATTGCAGTTTTTTTCTTCCCCCCTGCCTTCCAAAAAAAAAAAATTTTAAAAAAGCGATCATAAAGTTTTGGGCCCCCAAAAAATTTTACCAATAAAAAGGGTAAAATTCCCCGGCAAAAAAAAGTCCCTTTACAGTTTATAAACAGAAAAAAAAAAAAAAGTTATGGCTTGGGAATGCGGTGAGGCAAAAACATGTTTTCCTTTTCAAAAAAGGGTTTTTTTATTGTGTAAAAGAAGTAAAATTTTTTAAAAAAATATAAAAATGTGGTTTTGCGGGAATCATATAAAACCTGCTGAGTAAAACTAAAAAATTTCATTTTATACCGCACAGTGCCCCGTTTTTAAAAAAAAAAAAAAAAACCTACCGGGGATTGCTGTATTTGTACAAAATGCCCAAAAAAAAACCTTTAAAATAAAAAGTGTTTAAAAAGCACACTTTCCCCCCGGGTAATGTCCCAATAAAAACTTTAAAACTCTTTAAAAAAAACCCAAACAAGCAGCTCCATATGCAAAAAATTAAAAAAAAAAAGCTAGGGGCTTTTTCAAAATTTGGACAAAAAAAAAACGCAATTTTTTATAAAACCCCATTCTATTGTGTAAAAGTAAAAAAAATTTAAAAAAAAATATAAAAAATTTAATATCATTGAAATTTGTCCCGACCCCTTTAGTAAAGTTATCCGTC
This sequence comes from Phyllomedusa bahiana, assembly GCA_025379985.1. NCBI lineage: Eukaryota > Metazoa > Chordata > Amphibia > Anura > Hylidae > Phyllomedusa > Phyllomedusa bahiana. The sequence continues at coordinate 8,641 of JAODAL010087105.1, read as the reverse complement.
ATTTATCCCGTAGGGCCCGAATACTGAAAAAAATAAAAGCCAAAAAAAAAAAAAATTTAGGGGAAAATCTTTTCCCCCCCTCCATTTCCAGGGCCCCAATGCTAAAAAAAAAACGAAAAAACATTTTGTGCCCCCCAAAAAATGAAAAATACACCATTAGTTGGACCCCGGGGGATGCTGAATCCAAAAGGGGAAAAAAAAAACTTTCGGGAAAGGGTTTTCCCCCTTTTTTATTTACTTTGGGGGCTTTGCGATGAAAAAGGGCCCCCCACCAAATTTTCTGTGCCCCAAAAAAGCCAAATACGCTACTTCCTTTGGGTCCCCCCCTTGCCATGGCCCAAACCCCTTTTACACCCACATTTTTAGGGAATTGCCGAATTGGAAGAAATTGCGTAACAAAATTTTTGGGGGTTTTTTTTTTTCCGGGGTTTCCCCTTGTAAAAATTAAACTTTTAAGAAAAATTGCAGATTTTTGGGAAAAAAAAATTTATATTTTTTTTATTTTCAGACCCAAACGCTAAAAAAATTTGTTGAAACGCCTGTGGGGGTCGTTTATATTTCACTACACCGCTGGATATTTTCCCGGAAAGGGGGTTTATTTTCCAATATGGGGGTTTTTTTGGGGGGTTTTATTAAAATTTTGGAAGTTAGGGTGCGCAAAACCCGAAAAGGCCCCCCCAAAAAAAAATCGTAATGAAAATGGGCCCCAGGGGTCCAGTAGGTGCTCCTATTCGGGGGTTGGGGTTTTAGCCCCAAAAAAGGGCCCAGAGCCATATGGGATATCTCTGGGGAAAAGGGCCCGAATTGGGGGGAAACAATAAATTTGTTTTCTTTCCCTTTTCACATTTACCGTATTTTTGTCAAAAAAGTATAAAATTGAAAAAACTGCAAAAAAAGTGAAATTTTGAAATTTCAATTCCCCCCGGGGTTTAATTCCTGTGGAAAACCCCCTAATGGGGGTTTTTAAAAATTCCTAAATGCGGTTTTTAATACTTTAAAAGGGGGGGGGGTTTTTCCCTTTGGGTGAGGTCATTTATTGGGGGGGATTTTGGGCATTTTTCAGGTCAAAACAAAGTTTACGTTTTTTAAATGGAAGGGGCCCTAAAAAATGTTTTATTGGGAAATTTTTTTGAAAATTTTTTAAAATTACTAACTAAATTTTAAGCACCCCTAATGTCGTTAAAAAAAAAAAAAAGCAAATTTTAAAAAAAAGTTTCCCAAAATACGAAAACATATGGTAGATGCTTTGGGTTTTTAAAAATATTTTGAGTGGGAAAAAAGATCTGTTTTCACGCAGAAATTTTTGAAAATTTGAAAAATTTGGGAAATTCTTCACATTTTTCACGAAATTTGATAATTTTTTAAAATAAACAAGCCCTTTTTTTGAACAACATTTTTTTTCTATCTTAAAACAAAGTGTCCCGAGGAAAAAAGTCTCTGAATCCATGGATAGGTTAACGTGTCAAAAAGTTATTCTCACATAAAGTGACACATGACAGATTTAAAAAAAATGGGGCTCTGTCAGAGGCCAAAACTGGCTCCGGCGGTAAGGGGTTAATGACATGCACTTTTCAGATTTTTGTTTTTTCCTCCCCAGCTGCTGATAGCCATAACTTTTTAAAATTTTTTCATCAACATAGTTACATGAGGGCTTTTTCGGGAAAAGATGGACCTTTTTAATCGTGTCATTGACCACAACAAACCCCCCCAAAAAAATTCTTTGTGGGGAGGAACGTGAAAAAAACAAATTGTGCTATTTTGGTGGTGGTTTTGCATTTATAGAATTCACTGTTCAGTATAAATGGCATGCTATCTGTATTCTGCAGGTCGCTACAATGATGATATCAAATATAGAGTTTTAGTTACGTTTTAGTACTTTTAAAAAAAGATGGAAGTGTTTTCCATTTTATAAACTTGCACTGAAGAGGCATTTTCTATGACCAAGATTTTTTTTTTTTTTTTTTTTTTTATCAATGGACCTGAGTGAGGGCTCATGTTTTGTGGATACATGCAACGTTTTAATCACTTTTTATTCCAATTTTGTTTTTTTTGGAGAGGGGTGGGGGGACGTGAAAAAAACTGCAGTTCTGGAATTTCTTCTATTGTGTTCAGCATATGGGGTAAATGATGTTATATTTTAATATATAGGACTTTTCAAACGGCAATACCAATTATATGTAACTATATTTTTTTTATGTGTTAAAAGGTGTTTTGACTTTTTTTCATATTTTTATTATTTATACTTTTAAAACCTTTTTTTTTTTTTTTAACTTGCACCCCCAGAGTACTTGACCATTAAGAGGTGCAATCGTTTGTACACAGTTCTGCACCATTTACATAATGCGGAAGTGCTGTCTTTGATCCCTGCTGTTAGCGGCAGGTGTCAGCTGCATCGAACAGTCGGCATATAAAGTGTGTTCAGCGAGTGAGCCTACTCCATACTACCTCCCTGCCATAGCTGCGTGAATTTACGCCACAGGATAGGAAAGGGTTAAAGACTGGCAACTAAATTGAATCTAATATTTTTTTTCCCTTTTTACTATCAAATATTGTAGTCGCCCTAAAATAAGTTAAAGCGCCACCTTCTATGAGGAAGTCAGTGCTAGACTGGATCGGGGTGAGGCACTGGATGTCATATATCTAGATTTTTCTAAAGCATTTGATACGGTGCCACATAAAAGGTTGGTAAATAAAATGAGAATGCTTGGACTGGGGGAAAATGTGTGCAAGTGGGTAAGTAACTGGCTCACTGATAGAAAACAAAGGGTAGTAATTAACGGTACATACTCAGACTGGATCGCTGTTACTAGTGGGGTACCACAAGGGTCAGTATTGGGCCCATCCTCTTTAACATTTTCATTAATGATCTTACACAGGGAATACACAGTAGAATATCGATCTTTGCAGACGATACTAAGCTCTGTAAGTAATCAACACAATAGAGGATAATATGTTATTACAAAGGGATCTGGATAAGTTGGAGGCCTGGGCAGGGAAATGGCAGATGAGGTTTAACACTGATAAATGCAAGGTTATGCACATGGGGAAGAGAAATCCATTACATGATTACATGTTAAATGGAAAAAACACTGGGTAAAGGGACATGGAGAAGGACTTGGGAATCCTGGTGGACAGTAAACTTAATTGTAGCAGCCAGTGTCAGGCAGCAGCAGCCAAAGCAAATAGGATCATGGGGTGCATTAAAAGGGGCATAGATGCACATGATGAGAACATTATTCTCCCATTATACAAGTCACTGGTTAGACCACACATGGAATATTGTGTACAGTTTTGGGCACAGTGCACAGGAAAGACATTGTAGAGCTTGAACAGGTACAAAGGCGGGCAACAAAAATAATAAAAGGACTGGGTGGACTACAGTACCCAGAAAGATTGGCAAGATTAGGGTTATTTAGTTTAGAGAAAAGAAGGCTTCGGGGGGACATATATAAATATGTTTAAATACATCAAAGGTCAATATAGAGATCTCTCCCAAGATTTATTTATACACAGGGCTGTATCTAGAACAAGGGGGCATCCTTTACGTCTTGAGGAACGAATGTTTCTACATAAACATAGAAAGGGATTCTTTACTGTAAGAGCAGTGAGACTATGGAATTCTCTGCCAGAGGGACTGGTCATGGTGAATTCAATAACCGAGTTCAAAAAGGGGTTTGGATGCAATTTCTGGAGCGTAATAATATAACAAGTTATAGGACTAGGTTTCAGGAGAGGGGTCATTGATCCAGGGATTTTTCTGATTTGCCAGATTGGAGTCAGGAAGGGAATTTTTCCCTAAAATGAGGACAATTGGCTTCTACCTCATTGGGGGTTTTTGCCTTCCTCTGGATCAACACCTTAGCACAACAGGCTGAACTAGATGGACGACTTGTCTTTTTTTAGCCTTACAAACTATGAAACTATGAAACTATGAAACCAGTGTTGGGTACATAGTTCCCTTCTTTGGTCGGTATTTACACTTTTTATAATTGCATGCCTTTCCCCAGTGTTGGAACTTGTTGGTCAGGATGCTTATTGCCTTTTCCATGTGCTAAATGAATTTGGCTTTGTTTCACATTTTGTTTTTATTTTTCTGCCCTTGTTTTACATAGGCTACAGGTTTCTGTGTTGCAAATTGTTAAATCTGTGAACAAAATTGTTGGTACCTTTTCTATAAACAAAGAAAAACCTAAATGGTCACTGAAATTATATGAAACTGTCATAAAAATAATAAGTTTAAATTTACTGAAAATCAACTAATAAAACATATATTTGGTTTTGAATTGTGGTTCAACATAAAAATAACCAAACAAACTAATGAAACTGGCTTGGACAATAATGTCATCCACAACCTAATATTTTGCTGCTCAACCTTTTAAGGCAATCACTTCAAACAAGCGAATTCTGCAATTCTCAATGAGACTTCTGCACCTTTCCACAGCTATTTTGGCCCACTCGTTGTGAGCAAACTGCTCTAGTGGTCTCAGGTGTGTAGGTTGCCTTCTCCAGACTGCATGTTTCCGGTCCCTCCACCAATTTTTAACCCCTTACCGACATTTGACGTATCCATACGTCATGGTCGGTAAGGGGTTCCCGCAATTTGACGTATGGGTACGTCATGGAGATCTTGGAAGCTCACAAGCAGAGTTCGCAAAATCACAGCATGGGACCAGCTGTATATTACAGCTGGACGCATGCCACATCACCATTGACTGGATCTCACTGATTAGCTGCTAGGGGGTTAAAGGAAAGACAGAAGGAGGGAGCTCCTTCTGTTGGTGCAGCAGCGGCACGATTGCTGCTGCTATCTGCTTAACCGACAGCCTGGATGCTTTACTAAAGCTTCTTGGCGGTCTGTGATCTAACCATGCCCGATGGTGAGTTACAGTTGCCATACAGACCATTAAGAACACGCCCCCCAAAAAAAAAAAAAAAAAAAAAAAGCAGAGTTGCGATTTGTATTCATCCTGCAGCACATAAAATGGAATAAAAAGCTCATATAAACACCAAAGTGGTGGCAATTAAAACATCAGTTCTTCACACAAAATATAAGCCCCTACACAGATCCGTAAACAGAAAAATACAAAGCGTATGGCTCTCAGACTATGACGATGCAAAAACGTAGTTTCCTTTTTGAATAAGTGTTTTTATTGTGTAAAAGCAGTAAAAACTTAAACCCTAATTGTGTATCTCTGTAATCATATCGACCTGCTGAGTGAAGCTTGCATGTCATTTAAATCACACAGTGACTGCTGTAAAAAATAAAAATAACAAACACTACCAGGATTGCTGTATTTTGTTCAAAGCACCTCATAAAAAACCTTCATAAAAAATTGATCAAAGTGTCATATGCACCCCATAATGGTACCAATAAAAACGTCAACTCATCCTGCAAAAAACAAGCCCTTAATCGGCTCCATATGCAAAAAATGAAAAAGTTACGGCTATCAGACTATGACGACATAAAAACGCAATTTTTACAAATGCATTTCTATTGTGTAAAAGTAATAAAACATAAACTATATAAAATTCATATAATTGTACTGACTCCCGGCAAATGCTTTAAAAATTAAGCCCAAAAAACAATGGCGGAACTGCATTTTTTTCCCCCCATATTCATGGCCCAATGCTAAAAAAAACGATGGAACACCTGTGCACTGAAAATGCAAAATACACCCCTAGATGAGATCCATGAGGGGTGTTCAATCCAAAATGGGGCGACTTCTGGAAGGTTTCACCTATTATAGTACCTTGGGAGCCTTTGCTAGTTATAAACTATTTTAAATGGAATAATGATCTGTGTTAGACCCAGACATTTTTAATGTTTGAAAATTGAAAATTTTTCTAAACTTTCATGATATTTTGATATTTTTCACAAATAAGCAAGGATTTTATGAACTACATTTTTTTTACTAACTTACACGAGAAAACAATCTCTGAATCACATGGATAGGTAAAAGTGTCAAAAAGTTATTCTTACATAAAATTTCACATGTCAGATTTAAAAAATGGGGCTCTGTCAGGAAGGTCAAAACTGGCTGCGGGTTAATAGGATTTAGATAAGGGCTCATAAAAGGCCAGCTTATAATAGTAAAATGCTTTGCCATTTTTGGATGTTTTTAGCTGTGTGTTTTATGTCATTATCCTTTTGGAGGAACCATGACTTGCGACTGAGACCAAACTTTCTGATGCTGGGCAGCTCACTTTGTTGCAGAATGACTTGATAGTCTTGAGATTCCAGATTTAAGACAACCTGTGCCAGATACAGCAAAGCTGCCCCAAAATATAACCAAGCATCCTCCATGTTTCATAGTAGGTACAATGTTCCTTTAATTGTGTGCTTCATTTTTGAGTCAACATGAACATAGAGCTGATGTGACTTGCCAAAAAGGTCTTGTTTTTTCTTTTCTGTATAAAGGATGTTCTCTCAGACACTTTTTTGCTTATCAATTTGCATTTTGGCAAACTCCAGTCTCACTTTTATACTGTATTTGTCTTCAACAGTGTTTTTCTCCTTGTCTTCCTTCCATTAAGTCCACAGAAGGTATGATCTGACAGTGATGTACCTTGACCTTGGAGTCTGGCTTGGACAGGCCCAAAGGAGAGCAGGGGAAACCGCCGGTGGGTCCATTGGGCTCCTGGGCAAGGTGTACCACTGAGAGTAGCAGGCCTGGGGCTGCTTTTCAGTAAGAAAGGAAGGCAGAAAGCAAAAGGCATATGAGGTATGTGCAGCAATGTACAGTAGCTGTAGGATGGGTAGTTGACCTCTAATCTCTTTGGAAGTTGGTCTGAGCTCTTTTGTTACCTGTATGTCTACTTGGTTTGCCAAGTCAATTTTCCTTTTGCAGCCACATCCAAGTAGGTTGGCTACAGTCCCATAGACCTTAAACTTCTGAATAATATGTGCAACTGTAGTGACAGGAACATCAAGCTATTTGCAGATGGTGTTATAATCTTTTCCTTTAACATGTTAGTCTAATTTTGTTTCTAATCTTCTGAGACAACTCTCTCCTTTGGTCAGTGTGTGGTGCACACCATGATACCAAACAACACAGTCTCTACTCTTCACCTTTTAAATAGACTGACTCATTACAAGTTTGCAGACACCTGTGATGTAAACAACGGGACACATCTTAGTTTAACATGTCCCTTTGGTCCCAATTATTTTTAATTTCTTCTAAAGTTCTTATGTCCAGGCCAGTTTTATTAGCTTGTTTTTCTTTTATTTTTTGGTTAAACCACAATTTAAATGCAAAGTCTGATTTTTATTAGTTGACTTTCAGTAATTTTTAATTTATCATTACTTTTGACAGGGACAAGTTATGTCACTGACCATTGTGGGTTTTCTTTCTTTAACGCAATAACTTTTTTTTATGAAGTGTTCATCATTTGTGTGAGTGGATTACATTTTTTTTAATGTGGTTTGTTTTTGTGTTTTTTTTCCTTGACCGTGTGTTATGTTATTAATGACTTTTTTTGTTTTGTTTTATCTACTGTACTGATATTTATGATGTGATGTCATGTTTTTTTGGTAGAGTATTTTTCCAATCAAATGTAAGAACTACTGTAGGGGGACTATAGTACCCAAAAAAGATAACCAAAATTGAGCGTATTCAGTTTGTAAAAAGAAAAAAAAGTATAATGCACACTCCCTCTGATTAACCATTTAGACAGAGAGAAGGTGGTCATCATTTACCACAGATCCTCTGCCCATTTCATTACTTCTACCATACCAGATCATACATATCCTTTCATGTTTTGTTATGTATAGCCATGTTGCCTAATCATATCTATCTATTTCCAGAGAACAATAGATCAGTAGGTCAATATCTACTATTGTAATGAGACTATATGGATATAAGCAGAATCGATTGTAAAGTGAGATTAGCCTACCCTGAAATTCAGGCGTTTTATCTCTCAGCTAGAGAAGGACAATATCTTCTATATAATTGCTGAAATAAAAAAAAATCCCTATTATTTCCTGTCACAAAACAGGTCAGGGTCTTGGATGCCTTTTGTAAGGGTAATAACATTACAGTGCAGATAAAGTAATTTTTTTACTAGATATTAGAAGTGGTGGTTGTAGGGATTGGTTCCGGTTGCCATATCTGGAGTCTGAAAGGGATTTGTATGCCTTCTAGAGGGATTTGTCTACCTTTAGATCAGTATTTCCTCAAAGTAGGCAATACCGCATCCTGATTAGCACTGTAATGATTTATGGGTGCAGGAGTAGCCTTGGGTCCCGTTGTGGGGCGTTGAATAAAAATAAAGGGGCAATGGAAACATTGATAGAGAGGAAAATTCATATATGTTTTGTCTGTTGTGTAAAAGAGTTAAAGGTGTTGTCCAACGCATTTAATTTTTCAAGACGTCTCTTGTATGGAAAAACTAGTCACATGCATTGCTCTTGGTGTGATTTTGGCCCATTCTTCAAATCCTGAAAGTTCCGTGGGCTCTGATCTTTAGTTCCTTACATAGATTTTCTATTGGATTCAGGTGAGGTGATAGGCTGGGCCAGTTTAGCAGCTTTATTTTATTTCTGAAACCAATTGAGAGTTTCCTTGGCTGTGTGTTTGGGATCATTGTCTTGCTGAAATGTCCACCCTTGTTTCATCTTCATCATCCTGGTAAATGGCCAGAT
>JAODAL010087104.1:0-10042 GCA_025379985.1 Phyllomedusa bahiana | reverse complement strand
TTTTTAAACTCGGGGGGCCCCCCTTTGATATAATTGAGAGGTGCCCCCACAAGACTTTGATGGTGTATCAATATGAAAAATTTATGGGCTCCCTTTGGGATTTTGTCCCTACAGGGGAAAAGCATTTGGGGAGTTCTGGTAAGGGAGAAATGTGTTCAGTGTTTTGGGGAACTCACAAAAAACGAATGGAGAGTTGTGCATTTTGCACAACGGGTCTGCATTCTGTCCGACACCCAAGACCTCGTTCCTTTAAAAAGGTGTTTTCCCGAAGTTGAACCCCCACCTATCAACTTTGATGGCTATCCTTGCAATGTGCCTCAAAGTCTTGAGGAAACCCCCATTTGGGATCATAACAGTATGGTTGAAAAGGCTTTAAATTTGTTGTCCAAAAAATAAGCTTGAATTCAAATAGTTATCCTTAAAACATCCATCTAAATGCATAGTAACATAGCTTGTAAGGCGGAAAAAGACAGACTTTTCCTCCAGTTTGCCTTTGTCCATGGTGTTGATCCAGAGGAAGGCCCCAAAACCCCCATGAAATAGAAGCCCAATTTTCTTATTTAGGGGAAAAATTCCTCCCGTCTCCAAACCCGGCATTTGGAGTAAATCCCTGGATAACCCCTTCACCGAATCCTGGTACTCTAACTTTTTACATTACTATAGAAAAGCTCAACCCTTTTTAACTTTTTAGTGAATTACCCCTAACAATTATGGGGTAAGGTCCCCCAGCCACTGCTCTTAAATTTAAAACTTTCTTTCTTTTTTTATTAAAAATCTTCTTACCACTGACGTTTAAAAATGTCTAAATCAGTCCTGGTAAAAAGAGATCTTGTATATTGACCCCTGATTATTAGCTATTTATTAGGTCACCTAAAGCCATCTTTTTATTTAAAATAAATAACATAATATTGCTAAAATGTCTGGGTATAGCAATCCACCCTTTCCTTTTTTATTTTTTTTGGGCACAAAAAAGGGACAGAGCTCCCCCCTTTCTTTTTCCATGCCAGGACGATAAGTAACAATCATATTAAAGCAGGTAAAGAACAGCGTCCAGCGTGCCTGCCTGGGGGAAAAGTCGATTGGATATCTAGGTGTAAATTCTTTTAATCCCGTGATCACATAAAAAAAAATGTCCCACTGTTTGAATGCCCCATTTAAATGGCTAAGTTTTTTTGGGCTGCCACCTTGAAATTGTTTAGAGGGGAAAAATTTCCCTTTGAAAAAAACCACGGCTAAAAGGCAGAAGAGAAACTCAGGGCTCTGAGAAATAACCGCTCCCATCCCCACTTCGGAGGCATCCTTCCACTAACGGCGATTAAACCCCACTAAACGCGGGGGGGTTTTTAACAAAAAATTTCTTAATTTGAAAATGCCTTTTCAGCTTCTGGGGCCCCAAGGGGTAATCAGTCCTTTTGGAAGACCCGTCAAGGGCTTAGCTAAACAGAAAATTGTTAATAAATTTACGGTAGTAATTGGAAGCGCCCAAAAAACACTGAAGTGCTTTAAGGTTAGTAGGGAATTTCCAGTTTTCAATAACCTTTAAGTTGATCCATATATAAAGATTCTGGGGTGATGATGTATCCCAAAAACGTGACCTTCTGTACCCTGAACAGGCATTTTGAGAACTTTGAGACGTAATCTGCAAAGTACATTTCTGACTTGCTCAATACAAGTTATCATCAAGATAAATTACTACAAGGCCCAGGAGATCAAGAAAAACATTAACGAACTGTTAAACCGTCACATTACACAGCCAAAGGGATAAGGGGGGGTATTTGAATGCCCCTCGGGGGGTGTTATACGTAGTCTTCCACTTAGCCCTCTCCTTGATACGCCTCAGATTATAGGTCCCATGGAGATCGATTTTAGAGAACTAGCAGTTACCCGCAATCTGATAGAACAGATCAGGGATCGAGGGAAGTGGGTACGATTTATTTTTACCATTATGTTGTTAAGTTCCAGGTAGTCTATAAAGGGTCTGAGCACACCATCCTTCTTCTCCACCAAGAAAACCCTGCCCCATAGGAGAATTAGAAAGGGGAGTTTTTCCCCTTTTTGGAGGGCTTGCCGTATGTATTCCCGATGTCCACCTTCCCCAAGGTTTTATACCCAGGGAGGAATTCAATACCACAGTCATAGGGTCTATGGGGGAAGGAGAGAGGAGTAATACATCAGCAGATTTTTTTTTGTCGAAGACCTCCACAAAATCAAAGATGTACTCGGGCAGGTGTTCATTTATTTGCAAGAAATATATATTGCAGCAATACCCACCAAATATAGATTGTTAAAAAAGTAGATTTTTTTATTCAAAAACATATAAAAATCCAGCGTGCCCATAGGCAAAATACCCCAAAGTTTTAAGTGGCTTTCCCTTTCCGGTTACATGTGGTTCCCCCTTTGTCATAGCATACAAAATGTAGCAAAAAAAACCCCTCTTAAATATCATGCATTTTTTAAAAACATTGGTTTTTTTCCTAACGCCCCTCCACACACCGGGGGACCTTCCTCCTAAACTTCATGGCGTATAGCGCTGTAAACAAAAGTCATATCCGGACGTGCGCAAGAATAGCATAGAATCACAAGCGGAAGATGGCAAGCGCTATTCCGCTCACATGAACATCCGGACATGCGCAGAAAGCTACGATGACAACAGAACGGGCAACGACAAGCGCAACCCTGCCCAGGCATCGAATAGCATATCCGGGCATGCGCGGAAGAAAAATAGCCTAAAATGCCGGTGATGGTAAAAACAAATAGACTAACCAAAGAAGTACTGCAATGGAGGTAAAAGATGTATGCATCTATACCATCCGGCATAAATATAAATAGAGGAAGGGCTCCAGGGTGTAAAAAGCAAACTGCAGAAAATACAAAACATACTATTTACATAATAATAGACAAAAAAGGAAGAATATAAGAAATAGAAAAATCTAATCACGTTCTATCAAACTATAAATCTCTAAGTCAGCATGACACAAATAAACAAATAAATAGAGCAGGCACAAGGAAAAAAAAAAGGAAGGAGAGGGGAAGGATTCAATATTCTCATATTCAGAAAATGGATAGACAAAAATCACCAAATCATAATCAAGTATTCAAAAACACATAACCAATGGAGACTATCCACAATTCCTACTATGTTCATCAATAATGAAACATTAATTCCCTCCTTAGATTGAGACCCCGTGGTACGGATGTGTTCAATGTAAAAATCCAAAATGCTTCTCTATTGCGCAAAATCCGCTTAATATCACCACCACGTATTGGATGGAATATTTTTTCAATCCCCATAATCTGTAATCCACTGGAATCAAAATTGTGTACGTCCCGAAGTGTTTAGGAGATTAGATCTTTTCCTATTTGTTGTGCTGGATATATCGTTTAAATACTCCAAGAACCTTACTCTCAATTTCCTGGAAGTACTCCCTACGTATTGCAAATTGCAAATGGTGCACTGTGCTAGATAGACTAGATGTTCAGAGTTGCAATTGATAAAACTTTTTATGTTGAAAACCTTAGTATTGCGTTTGTCAGCAAATGTTCTAGTGCTACAGATGTATTTACAAGTTCGACATGTAGAACGTCCGCACTTATAAAATCCTTTCTGTGCAAGACATGTCCGTTTTGGTTTGCAAGATGTGACCAAGTTCGGGGAGATAAGATTCCCTAATGTGCATGCCTTACTAGAGACCACCCTGCAACCATCTGATAAGACCTGTTCAAGTACGGGATCCTCCATCAGTATGGGCTAATATTTCGAGAAAATCTTTTTGATTTAAAAAAACTGAGGAGTATGATCCAGCACTAAGACAGGTCTTTGTTTACCAGGGATACTGGGTTTTTGTTTGTATTGATAAACCAATTGATGTCTATCTTTGATATCTACAATGTTTTTTGGCGCGTTTAAGCATCCAACTTGGATAACCACGTTTAGATAGACGATTCTGAATTTGCCTGCACTCATTCTGGTAGTCCTCATCATTGGTACAATTCCTTCTGGACCTGACCATCTCCCCGACTGGTATGAACTTATGTACATGTCTGGGATGAAAACTTCTAGAATGGAGAATCGTGTTTCCAGCAGTACTCTTGCGATGAGTGCTGGTCCTAATGGGATATCCTGATTTCCCTGATAAAGTCAGATCGAGGAATTGAATGGTATCTGGACTTGAGGTGTGGGTGAATCACAAATTAAAAATGTTGTTGTTGAGAAAAAATATAAATGTAGGTATGGCAGATACATCGCCCCTCCAAATAAACAGGAGGTCATCGATGTATCTGCCATACCAAAAAATGAAATCAACATAAGGATTCGCGGGGGAAAAAATGTAAAAATGTTCCCACCATGCCATGACCAAATTGGCCAGGGATGGTGAGAACTTGGCCCCCATAGACACGCCTTTAATCTGTAAATAAATAACCTGGTTGAAAGAAAAAAAATTGTGAGTCATCAAGAACTCAGCCACACACACAACAAAGTCCAGATACTCCTGTGTAAGATCAGTAAACTGTGAAAGATGATACTTAAGGGCCGATGCTGCCACCTGGTGGGAATGCTAGAATATAAAGCTTCCACATCACAGGTAAGCCAAGACATATCATTGTCCCACTTAATACATCCCAAATCTCTGAGGACTTCCCTGGTGTCCAAAAGATGGTCAGGGCATCTAGCCACCAAGGGTTGCAAGAGACCATCAAGCCACTGGCACAGCCTCTCTAAAAGAGAGCCTATGCCAGAGACAATAGGTCTCATAGGTGGTCGTAAACAATCCTTATGGATTTTTGGGAGACCATACATAATGGACATCACAGGATGTTCCACTAACATATAGTCAACCTGTTTTTGGCTGAAAACGCCAATAGACAAACCCTCATTCAAAAGAATAGATAATTGGGCCCTAAATTTTACCGTAGGATCATGCTTTAATTTACAATATGTCGTGGAGTCAGATAAGATGTACTGCATCTGTTCAATGTAAGTATTCCTGTCCATTAATACAACGGTGCTCCCCTTGTCCGCCATCCTTATGACTAAGTGTGCATTGGTTTTCAATTCCTCCAATGCTCTTCTCTCATACCCAGTAAGATTGCTATAATTGGGACCTGATAATACATTCTCAGATAAATTTCTGAGGTCCCTCTCTACAAGCATTTGGAACCTGTCCATAGCCGGGGTACGAGAGCACACCGGATAAAAATCTGGATTGGGACAAGAAAATGCAGACAAGCCTTCTTTGAGAAAAATCTGTTGGGACGACTGATCTTGGAGTTCCTGTAGGGTAATAATCGACATCTGCTTCCTAAACGTTAAATTTTTATATTCCCTAGTCACATCATTTTTAGCAACTGATGAGCCTTGATCAACACCCTCCTCATGCTCATTTGAGACATTATAAAAATGGCGTCTAAGAGTCAATAACCTGACGAACCTGTTAATGTCCTTCAGAGTAGGAAAAACTTCAAAATTAGACCGCAAACAAAAATTGAGTCCCAATGATAACACCTTTCTATGCTGCTGGTTTAGCTGAAAGGAAGATAAATTGGGAACATCTAGTCCCTCCACACTGTTAGAATCTAGTTGGTTACATTCTGTCGGGTTTTCCTCCTGACGCTTTCTGGTATGTTTCCTCCCTCCCCTCCTTCCACATTTTTTGAGTTTTTCTTGTTATTTTTGTTCGTATATTGTTGGTTCATTTATTTGACATTCAGATAAATGTAAAGAGATACAGTGGGAGGAGCATTGGGTCCCCCCTTTAATTTAAAACCCCCTTTCTCCCTCAAAGAAGGATATACAGTAATTTAAAAGGGATTAGGGGGAAAGGGGTGAGAAGCCCACAGCGCCCCTTTTTTGGGTTTTATCAATCTCAATTTGCTTGACCCACGAGTCTGAGTAAAGCAAAAGGTTTTTTAGCCAAGCCGTATCTCTCATCTCAGCCAACGCTGTTTTCGGGATTTTTGGTCCCTCTTCATTGCAAGTAGAAGAGATACTGGTGGCTTGTGGGAGGCATCAGGTAGCTCAGGAAGGGAAGATCTCGCATGTAATTAAGGAAAACCCAAAATAATATCAGATGACAGGTTTTCCATGGTTATCCCTGCCAACAGGATAAAATCCATTCCAGTAACAGGGAAAGGATGGTCCAGCTCCACTAAAGCCAGGTCTAAAGCTGACATGAAAGCAAAATCAACAAAGTTGGCATCCTCCCCAGAATCAACCAGGGCCTGCCCAGATACAGACTTAGAACCAAAAAACAAGGGTACAGGCAATAATACTTTTGAAATGGGTTCGAAAGATACCCAATTGTCTAAGTGTTTCCCCGCACCATCAGGACGGATTTTGCCACGGGGACCTTGTTCGTGGGGGGGTTCCGTGGAAGTAAAATCGGCTTTTCCACAGTACAAACAAAGGGCATTCTTAAGCCGGTATTTCCTCCAAGCCTTAGCATCCATGGCTCCTGACTGCATCGACTTTTCTCCAGATGTAGAAGGATAAAGGATAGATTTCTTTTGGGGGGAAAGAAATTTAAAGAAAAAAAAACAGAGGGGAATTCACGGGCCCTTTACTTTCTTCTTTTTGCATGGGGGAAACCCCTGAGTAAAATGAAAATTTTGTGGGAGCCATAGCCGGGTTCGGGGGTTTAAGGGATTGGGATGGCTGACCCAGAGGGTCCTTGGGGGGCCCATTCCGAAAAAACCCCGGGCTAAAACAAATTTTTTAATTGCCGGGGTCACCCAAAATTCCTGCCAATCAACAAAAATTTTGTGGAAACTCTGCGGGAATTTTTTTCCCTTTAACATTTTGTCAGGAGCTGAGATTTTTTAAAAATAAATTTTTTAAATTCATTTCAGAGTAAATAGCCCCCCAGGACTGAAAAAATGGGTTTCCAGAAAAACCCACCCCCTCAGTATCAGGGGGGGCTTAGGGCTCATTTTTTGGGGGCCCTCTGTTTTAAAAGTGGACCATGAGCCCCCCCTTTGGGGGGCCTCGGGGGCAAAGGGGCCCTTCAACAAAATAAAGCACACAAAACCCCCGGGAACGTCAAAATTTCTTACTGCCCGCCAAAAAAAATGATTAAAATTTAAGAAATTTTGGGGTTTTCGGGGGGGAAACCCCGGTGGCTGTTTGACCATTAAATTTGAAAACCTGCCCATTTTAACCCACGTTGTTCTTTGTGAGTACATGAACCGGGTTTTACTAACTGGGATCCCGGGGCTGCCCAAAAAAACCCTCCATCTGGTTAGCAAGGGATCCAGGTGGAAAGTCATCCCAAAAACTATAAGAAAATTGGTGGCCCGGTTAAAAATTTTGGGGGAAATTCAAATAAAACGGGAAAACAGAAAAAACCCAGATTGTGTGTTTAGCCCAACCCCCCCCGCCCCCCAAAAAAAAAATTTTGTCCCCCCCTTTATTCCCGGGCCTTTGACCCTACAAATTTCGGGGGCCAATAAGCGGTGATCCCTACCCTGAATACATGAACACAGAGAACGAACAAGAAAGACAATACAAAAATGAAAAGCCGGGGCAGAACCAACACAATGGTAAAAAACTGAGGATAGAGGGGAAGCAAGATACACAACCAAAAAGACAATAGGAAAAGCACACCGATCCTCAAACTATAACTGGAAAAGAACTCCAGACAGGAGGGATCTTAAAGGGGAAATCAGGAACCGTTCAGAATTGTTTAACCACTCCCTAACACCAAACACGGGCATGGTGCAAACGGCTTTAAATACACCATCTACTTCATTGTAGATTAATTATTCTACTAGTCCTTTTTTATTAAAGTCTCATATGAGGACCCTCGAAATAAATTTTAAACTCAAAGCTTTCTCCCTTCAATGGTTATTGAAGTGTTGCACTTCAGATTCAGGTTAGACCGATTTGGCCAGAGACAAATTTTTGGTACTCAGTCGTCAGACAAAATCAGTCAACAAATTGACAGTCTGTCAGTCAGCAGAAATAGGAGGTATGTAATATACATCTTTTTTACTGTCTGACTGTCAGACACCAGGTTACTTGATAAAAGGGGTATGGCTTCTTACAAAGGGGATGTGGCTAAGTTTGCAACACAGTGGCGCAGTTAATGCCATAAAGTAAGCCAACTTATAAAAACTGTAGAGTTAGACTAGACAGTTGTGACATACACCGGATTTATCAAAAGTAGATAAAATGGCACTTTGAAAATTTATCCCTTGATAAATTGGGTTTTCTTTTTAAAAGTTTGATAAATCTGAACCATTGTCTTCTACTTTCAATAAGATACCAAATTTTACTTGCTAATAAAGAAGTTTTTCTGCTTGATCCTGGCTGGGTTTCCATGGGGGTTTTTTTCCCAAATATGATTTCCCCTCTTTTTTGACTATTTGAGGTCAAGGGTGGGCACAGTTGGACATTGGGATGGTTAGTTTTTAACCCCTTAAGAAGCTTGCGATTTTTTTTGTTGACACATTCATTTTTCCCTCCTCGCCTTCCCGGAGCCATAACTTTTTTATTTTTCCACCTACATAGACCTATGAGGGCTTTTATTTTTGTGGGGGAAGATGTTTTTCCCAATAGTTTTATTTAAATTTTCTATATTAACGGGGGAAAACCGCAAAAAATTTTCCAAGTGGAACAAATTGGGGGAAAAAAAAAAAACTTTTTAAAATTTTTTCGGGGTTTTTTTTCTTTTACGGGGTTCAATTTTTTGTAAAAAATTGGTTTTCTGTATTTACAGGTTGATAAAAATCTGCCAAAAACCAACTGTGGGGTTTTCTGTTATGATTTGGTACCGCAAAAAAATTCCAAACATTTTCTTTTTTTAAAACCCCGCGCCGCGGCACCATTTGTGCGACCAATAATTTTTTTGTACAAAACCCCTACAGAGTCAGTAGGTGCATTTTTTGCGGGCCAAAAGTTTTCTTTTTTTGCTAGCAGTTTGGAAGCATGCACTTTTTTCATCACTTTTATTCCCAAATTTTTGATGCGAGGTGAAATGATAAAAAAAAAAGCTGGCGTTTGGAATTTTTTTTTTCCGGGTGTTCGCGAGGGGATAAATGATAATCGACTTTTTCGGATGCGTGATAAAAAAAATTTGTCACTTTTTAATTATTTTATTGTTTTTTTTTTGAAAAATGGGGGAAAAAGGGGGTTTAGTTTGAACTTTTTACTTTTTTTGTACTTTAAAAACTTTTTTTTTTTTTTTTTACTTTAACTTGGAGTCCCCTTAGGGGCTTCACCACTAGGGACGGATTTAATGCAGCCCAAACATTGCTAGACCATGGGTTTAGGCTGTACCAAGATGGTGGTTTTTTTTCCCAAATTACTGCCTGGGGCCGAAGTGGACAAAAAGAACATGGGGAGATTGGAGGCCTTCCAAGGGTCCCTGCTGCCCTTCCAGGCACGGACCCGCAATCACGCTGCGGGGACTCCGATCGCAATGACAAAACAGTTTTCATTCCTTTAGATACTGTGGCCATCTTGGCCACGGCATCTAAAGGGTTAAACAGCACTGGCGGGTGGCGCCGCCCCCCACTCTGTAACTGCCGGGTGTTAGCTGCGATCAGCCGCTAAACCCCCCCGGCTGTGCGGGGCGGGGCCAGAGCGATCCCGCCGCAAAGCCCCTTAGCGACCCTGGAACATACTCATACGTCCAGGGTCCTTAAGGAGTTAATAGAGCTATAAAGCAAGTGAAGCTGTTTTGGGTAATGACTTCCACGGCCCTGTTTATTCATATTAAATTACTGTTTCATGGTTGAACGTGATAAACATTTGTCTTTTTTCAACCGTATTAAAGAGGTTGTCTCGCTACAATGATTGGGTTTTAATTAAAAGATCTTTAAAAAACAAGCAGCTTTGCAATATATGTTCATTACAAATGTCCTACTGATTTTGAGTTTTCTCTGTTAGTAGTATGTCAGCTCCTGAAATCCCTTACACTGACCGTTGATTTATCTCACTGGCGTCAGTGTGAGACTCATCTATTTCGAATACAGGTCACAGCACAGGCCCCCTTTCACATATGCTTCTGTAGGGAAGGGGGGGAGGGCTCTGGCTTTTGTTTCT
>JAODAL010087103.1:0-10042 GCA_025379985.1 Phyllomedusa bahiana | reverse complement strand
AACGCATTTTGGGTCCGTGGACTTTTTTTTACTTTATATATATATATAGATATATAGAATATAGAGAAAGCAGCACACCAAAAAAATATAACTAGCAGGGTGCCAGCGAAAAAAGAACTTGGCAAAAGTTCCAACAATATAGAAATTGAAGAATCTTCACAGCACACTCCAAGTACAATTCAAAGAACAAACCGTTTATTCCCACGTCACAGAACCGACGTTTCGGCCCTCTCACAGAGCCATTTTCAAGTGTCAAATAGTGCAAAACACACAAAATATATAGCAACCCACAAAATCAATCAATTTACAATCATTAGTGATAAATAATCTACAATACAACATAATAAAAAATGTAATCAACGTGAAATAAACACTATACGTGTAAAAAAAGTATAAGAGGCAATATTATAATTTTAAATAACATTACCAAGATAATAACAGTGTATAAAGTGTAAATATTAAAAATGGGGGGGCGGGTACCATTGTCGCTCACCTGTTAATCAAAATAAGCCAAACACTTGTGTACTGTGATGCTGACTGCGGCGTTCATAATATCAAACTGCGCATGACCGGAAACTTACAAATGCGTCCTTAGTAACCCGCTTCAAACATCCGCGGTACGGCGCATACAAAAGACAAAACAGGAAGTTCTCACGGTCACAACATCCGAACATGTGGTTAATACTAATAGCGTCCATGGAGACACGCTCACTAATACAGGACGCTGCTAGCGCATGCCCAATAGATATATGCCACTCAAAAAAGGCCATCTTAATACTGGGCAAATCAAATAAGGCTCAAATACACATATAATACCTAACGAGGTAAAGACTGACACTGGAAGCACACCAATCACCACCAATGCAAAGAGGCAATGAGGTATACCGCATACATAGAACTCCACACAGTGGAGGAAACGCACGCAGTAACGCAACCAAGTCAGATAACCTCTTAATTATGGTGACTCCACACCCTTAACAATAATAGTGTTATATAAGAGCCCCATACCAAACCACATAAGGAAAAACATCGCAGCATGTAATGAACTAGGCAGCAGCAAAAAATCAAAATTAGAAATAATAAAAAACAATAAAAAAACAGGTAAGCGGCATAGCACTCATCCACCAATTTGAATAGTCATGTCGTGAAGAGTCTAAAAAATAAAATAAAAATGAAATTAATACTTCATATTAAATATATCTAAGCTATAGAACAAATGATGAAAAACACAAAGAAGAAAGCAGTCGGAGAAAACTCAATTGAACATTCCTGGTGTAATTTTGTAATGGACGCTATTAGTATTAACCACATGTTCGGATGTTGTGACCGTGAGAACTTCCTGTTTTGTCTTTTGTATGCGCCGTAACGCGGATGTTTGAAGCGGGTTACTAAGGACGCATTTGTAAGTTTCCGGTCATGCGCAATTTGATATTATGAACGCCGCAGTCAGCATCACAGTACACAAGTGTTTGGCATATTTTGATTAACAGGTGAGCGTCTATCGTACCCGCCCCCCTATTTTTAATATTTACACTTTATACACTGTTATTATCTTGGTAATGTTATTTAAAATTATAATATTGCCTCTTATACTTTTTTAAACGTACAGTATTTCACGTTGATTACACTTTTTACTATGTTGTATTGTAGATTATTTATCACTAATGATTGTAAATTGATTGATTTTGTGGGTTGCTATATATTTTGTGTGTTTTGCACTATTTGACACTTGAAAATGGCTCTGTTAGAGGGCCGAAACGTCGGTTCTGTGACATGTGGGAATAAACGGTTTGTTCTTTGAATTGTACCTGGAGTGTGCTGTGAAGATTTTTCAATTTCTATATTGTTGGAACTTTTGCCAAGTTCTTTTTTCACTGGCACCCTGCTAGTTATATTTATTTGGTGTGCTGCTTTCTCTATATTCTATTTGTGGCTTACAGCTGGCACCCATTTTTAATATGGAGGATTCATCCTTGAGAGTGGAGGGTACTGTTAATGTTCCACATGTTTCTGCTTTTACGGACAGTGATGTTGAACGTATTTTGGGAAGCAATGAAGGAGATGCTACATATTTGAATATCCCGTCGGTTATTGATACTCAGAGATCTTATGAGACTTTGTCCAAAAAGGTGATTACATTGGAGTTACATTACATCACTCTTAGGGAATATTATAAAATCAAGAGGATTCCCAGAGGTATGCGATCCTCCTTGCGACCAACTCTATTTTCTCAGGATCTGGACTTTAGGAGTCGTTTTGAGGCTTTGTCTGATAGATATGCTTTGGATATTTTACTCTTGAACCTTGAATTTTTACAGCGTGACTTACAAGTTACTCGAGATAAGTTTAAGGAGGTGGATGATTTGCTAAAATCTTTGCTATCTGGAGATGATAATAAAAAATTTTTTGACAAACAAGATGCGTTTTTGAAAAAATTTAAAAGTGATCTAGAGGACACTAAACGTAGGAAATTGTTCCGTGACACACAGGACTATGATACCGGTAATGTCTATTCTTGGTCTAATGAGAAGATGGTGAATACGGCTAGATGGTCCAAAAAGAGTAAAGAATATATCAGCAATAAAAATCGTTTAGAAAGTGATGGGTCTTTTTTATGGAATGCACAAGGAAACGACATGGACACCGACCGACTAGACAAGGAGGCAAAAGAAGATGGAGAACCCGTAAAAACCAGAAGCCAGAGGCAACCTCGTAATGTGAATCAACAAATATCATTGAGCAAGAAGAAACAGAAAAATCTACAGTGGTAAATATATCATCATTGACTCTGACTGAAGTGCAATTCAATGTTTTACAAAAGGGACTTTCTTTTTGTCCTGACCGAAAGGTCAATTGGTTTGATCTTGAAGTAGATTTAGCGCAGTTTTTTTTTCGTAAAATTAAATTGAAGGTGTGGTTTAGTCAACATACTGAGTTGCAACAAGTATCTTCCACTGATTCAGCTAGACACATAGATTTTTGTTTAAAAAATTATGGTTTATCTCTTGAGAGTGAATTTATTCCTTCTTTAGTGTCCCATCCCGTTGAAACCTATATACAGTTGGTTAAAAAAGATATAGAGTTGTTGAGGAATAGTGGTTTGGGGGATGTCCTTAAACACCCTAATTTGACTTCCGTGGAAATTACAGCTCTACAAGAGTTGTCCAATAACCCTAGAATAACAATCAGATCTGCTGACAAAGGTGGTGCCACTGTAATTATGGATACATCACAATATTTGCAAGAGGCGTACCGCCAGTTATCGGATGTTTCTATTTATCGTGAATTATCAGGAGATCCAAAATTTGAGTTTTGTCGAAAATTTGAGCTTGTTGTTAAGGAGGCATTTGATAATGGCTTGATCGATGGAGCTTTTTTCTTATAGTTGCACATCCAGTGACACCTATATTGTATGTTTTTACCCAAAATAAATAAATCTTTAAATAGTCCCCCAGGAAGACCTATAGTTTCGGGGAGGAATTCGTTATCAAGTAATGTTTCCATTTTTCTGGATAAAGTTTTGAATGAATATGTGGTTACTTCTACATCGTATATACGAGATACTAATGATTTTTTGGGTAAATTGAAAATGGTGGAGTGGCCAGTTGGTGCAATATTGGCGTCTTTTGACGTGGTAAGTTTATATACTTCCATCGACCATGATATTGGGATTTTTGCCGTTAAACGTGTATTACAGTCAGCCAATTTTTCCAATGCCGGTAAAGAGTTTTTGTTGTCTTTATTGCATCTGGTACTTACTTGTAACTACTTTCAATTTGGTGATGTTTTCTATTTGCAGTGTAGATGTACGGCCATGGGTACCAATGTGGCCCCTACCTATGCGAAAATTCTCATGAATATGATTGAGGAGGAGCACATCTATGTATCTCCCCACTTTGGTAAAGTACTGAAGTGGTGGAGATACATAGATGACATTTTTTTGATTTGGACAGGTTCTGTGTCAGAGCTTTTGGAGTTTCATGTATTCCTTAACAACATTGTTCCAAATATACATTTTACATTGTCTTACTCTTTGGATAATTTGACTTTTTGGGATACAAGGGTTCTAGTGTGTAACAATCAGCTGTGTACTGACCTTTATGTAAAAGAGACAGACAGAAACACGTTACTGCATTTTAGCAGTTGTCATCCGATTGGCATGCGTAGCTCCCTTCCGTTCAGTCAACTTTTACGAGCTAGACATATTATTGATACTGATGATTCTTGGCAGAAAACTGTCGTTGATATGTCGAATAAATTTTTGGACGAGGATACCCTCATGGTTGTTCCCGACGGGTTTTGGCAGGCAAATATTTTAACTTCAGATGAAGTCGGTGTCAGAAAAAAGTAACCCCTCTGTGAATGAGTAGCGTTTGTTTCCATTTAAGATTTGATTTTTTAAGATCTCTAATGTGCTTGGAAAACATTGGCATGTTTGAAACATAGTTTTGCAATTTTTTCAGGGTTCCATTTATGCTTTAATGCCCTATAGAAGACCCCAAATTTGAAGGATCTCTTGAAAAAAATATTACCCAAATTCATCAAAAGTTATACAAAGTTTATCGGGAGTTAAAATTCGGATTTTTCCCTTGTCTTAATTTGTAAATTGTAAAATCATTTTTAAAGGTGAACATTTTGTACTCCTATCTAAAAAAGATTTTTGGATCCATTTTCATCTCCCCTGCCTTTTCAGATTGGGTCTTTAAATTTTTAGGGTGTCCCTGTAAGTTTATTTTGTTGGAGAAACTAGTTGTGACTTAAAAAAAAAGATTGAAAATTTAACCGGTATTAAATTGAAAAAAGACGGTTAGATCTACCAGTATCAAAACATTTTTTTGGGGTTGGACTTCAAATGGGATTTGAAATGTTGGCCGAGACATATTCCCCACCTAAGGGGGGGGATCGCACACTTTACTTAAGAAGGGAATTGGAGTGGATTTTTTGACTACCCTTAAAACCCTGGACTGAATGAAAATTATAAAATTACACCGGAAATGTTCAACGGTTTTCCCGACGCTTTCTTCTTTTTGTTTTTTCATCATTTGTTCTATAGCTTAGATATATTTATTTGAAGTATTAATTTATTTTTATTTTTTATTTTTTTTAGTTCTTCACGACATAATTTCAAATTTGGGGATGAGTGCTTGCCCCTTAACTGGTTTTTTATTGTTTTATTATTATTTTTAATTTTTTTTTTTTTCGTGCCTAGTTCTTACATGCTGCGATTTTTTCCTTATGTGGTTTGGTAGGGGTTTATATAATACATTATTGTTTAAAGGGTGTGGAGTCAACCCCTAATTAAAAGGTTATCTGACTTGGTTGCTTACTGCGTGCGTTTCCTCCCCGTGTGGGTTCTATGTATGCGGATACTTTATTGCCTATTTGCGTTGTGGGATTGGTGTGCTTCCCGTGTCGGGGGGCTTCCTTGTCAGGTTCGATAAGGTGGCCTGCCCGGTTGGTTTTGCGTGCTTTTTTTCCATCTTTGGTGGGTTACTGCCGGATGTACCTTTTTGCCTCTTTCCGGTGGTGATTTTTGTGCCCCGGGGCATCTTTTCCTCGTTTGGGGATTATTGTGTATTTTGGCCCTTTTTTGATTTTGCCCAGTTTTAAGAGGCCTTTTTTTTGAGTGGCATATTTATGGGCATGCGCTTGCAGCGTCCTGTTTTGAGCGTGTCTCCATGGAACTATTTTTTTAACCACAGTTGGATGTTGTGACCGTGGAAATTCCCGTTTGTCTTTTGTTGCCCGTACCCCCAATTTGAAGCTTGTTCTAAGGACGCATTTGTAAGTTTCCGGTCTGCGCAGTTTGATATTATGAACGCCGAGTCAGCATCACATACCAAAGTTTTTTGGATATTTTGATTAACAGTGAGCTCTATGGTCCCCCCCCCCTATTTTTAAATTACACTTTATACACTGTTATTATCTTGGTAATGTTATTTAAAATTAAAAATTTTGGGCCTCTTATACTTTTTTACACGTACAGTGTTTATTTCACGTTGATTACACTTTTTACTATGTTGTATTGTAGATTATTTATCACTAATGATTGTAAATTGATTGATTTTGTGGGTTGCTATATCTTTTTGTGTTTTTGCACTATTTGACACTTGGAAATGGCTCTGTGAGAGGGCCGAAACGTCGGTTCTGTGACATGTGGGAATAAACGGTTTGTTCTTTGAATTGTACCTGGAGTGTGCTGTGAAGATTCTTCAATTTCTATATAGATATATATAGATCTATATATCTATATATATATCTATATATCTATATATATAGATATATATAGATATATATATAGCTATATATAGTAAAGTGTGATAGTATCTTTGTTTTTTATTCGTGCAGGGTAACATACACCCCAGCATTTTTACAAGAATTAAAGACACAGTTTAAATAACTCTGTCTGCTTTGAGCATCACTGGTCTTCCACGAGCGCTGGGTCTTGGCTTTTTGTTTTTGTTTTTGGCTTTGCTATCCCCACCGCTACAGAGAAGCGTGTGGGCTAAGAATACCCGTGGCTGCCGTGGATCCTCCTGTGTTTGATTGCTAAACTTTGCAAGCGATTGTGAGTGTTGTGCCTCCATACATTCGCACAACATCCTCAGGTTAGTGCTTACAGTGCACTTAGCAATAGCGCATTTTTCTTTCTTTTTCACGATTGTGCGCCTCCTACTTTTTTTTCTTTTATCTTAATATATATCATATATAGAAATTGAAAATTGAAGAATCTTCACAGCACCTCCAGGTTCAATTCAAAGAACAAACGTTTTTTATTTATATATATATATATTATATATATTAATATATATATTATAAAAAATTATATATATTTTAAAAATATATATATAAATAAGGAGAGGAGAGAGAGAGATATATAGATATAGATATATAGTATATAGATAAAAATAGATATAGATAATATAGTATATATAATATTATAAAAATATTTATATATATATAATATATATATATATATATATATATTATATATATATATTAGAGGAAAAAGAAAATGGTGGAACCCGGCGCACATGTGTATCCAGGAAGGGCCAATGATGCAAGCAGGGAAATCCAGAAAATTACTTTATTATTCTAAAAAGGCTAGGGTGATAACCTCAGCCAATCTAAAACAATTTAAAAGCAAATAAAACCCGACGCGTTTCGCGTTTATCAAACGCTTCCTCAGGGGTGAATGATCTACTGTATCTTGTTCAAACATTATACAAAGGTACAAAGTGCAGATAACAGGTTGACTAGAACATCAAGCAAACTAAACAAAGAGATCTAATTGGTGTATTCAGTTGTCAGCCCACACATCATCCAGATAAACAAGACGGTAGGGATGAAGTAGGATGAAACATGGTCCTAAACGCCGGTCATTTGCATTTCAAAGGGTTCATCACAATGTATTCCTTTTTGTTTCTATGATAAATTACATTTAGTTCTCTTTCCCTTTTTTTTTAGGTAATTTTGCTAGTTATTTCTTAAGTTCTAAATCAGATATTACTGCAATTTTGAACAGTAATTGCAATTTTTTTTGTTTGCGACTGGAGTCTCTCAAATATTATAAATAAAAAAGAGAAACATCACATTTACATCAAAGAGCCTAATAAACCTTTCTTCTATTTTCTGCCTAAGCTTCATTAAGATCCAATAAATCCCCCCAGACGGCCCATTATCTCGGGGATCTACTCAAGTACTAGCAATCTTTCAAACTTCTTGGATCTACATCTGAAACCCCTGGTGCAGGGTCTCAACAGCTATTTGAGAGACTCCAGTCATTTGATTCAAATAATCTCAACACTAGATACTAATTTAAATTATGTCTTGATTACAGCGGACGTAATGGCGCTATATACAAATATCGCTCACGATATTGGTATAGAATGTATCAGAACCAAGCTCAATAATGATACGAAATAATTCTGAGGAGAAAAAAGATTTTCTTTTAAAGGGGTTTGCGGTTAATCCTCCCAGAATAACTACTTTGATTATGATAGCGCCACCTACCGGCAGATACGGGGAACTGCAATGGGGACCAAGGTAGCCCCCAAGTATGCAAATCTAGTAAGGGGGGTCTTCGAGGAGACCCACATATATCCACAAAAACTTTTTCATGCAATATTTTAAAACCTTTTAAAAGATTATAGACGACTTTTTTTTTGTATGGACAGGACCCCTTGAAAATATTCCTCAGTTTATCCAAAAATCTAAACAATAATACCATGGGTTTGTCCTTTACCGCAAAATTATCATCCTGAAAAAATTTAGAATTCCTGGATTTACAAATATTCAATAAAAATGGAAAATTAAAACCAAAAACAACCTATTTTAAAAAAAGTTGATATTAATTCATAAAATCATTTGACAGCGGCCATCACGTCCATGGCTCAATAACATTCCTTATGGGTCAGTTTCAAAAGACTCAGAAGGAACTGTACCGAAGACCCGGACTTCTTGAATAAAAGAACAATAATAGAAAAAAGATTTCAGGAAAAGAAGTATCCTTTACAAGTTGCTACAGGATGCAAAAATTAGAGCCAGCAATTTAACCCAAAAGAATTTTATAGAAACAAAGAAAAAAAAGGCCCAGAAACGTAATCCCAAAAAAACAATATGCCTTAATAACACGGTACAATTCGTCCCAAACAAAAATTAGAGAAAAATTCTTCAAAAGTTCTGGTATCTGATTAAAAAAGATTCATACCTTGGCCCAATTTTCCGAAAATCCAACCTTATCTTTTGAAGAGCACCAAACCTAAAGAATCTGATTGCACCCAGCAAACCAGAATTAAAAACAACAAAAAAAAACATACCGATTCCTCCATCAGTGGATAGGGCAGGTTAGTTTCCCCTGCGGTATGGCGAGATGCATGTTGCTGTAAAACAAAATGTTTAAACAGGCAAAATTATTTCAAATTATCTAATGATAGTTTTCTTTGAAAAAATCATCTAAAAATGTACAAGACCTTTGTCATTTTATGTCCTAGTTGCGGCAAACAATTGTGGGCAGAACCACATGCCCACTTTCCCCATAAAGATTTTTAACGGCCATCGAGCATGTACCAAACGAGGGGGTATGAAACAAAGTGTACCCAAACACTGCAAGGAGCTACATGATCAAAACTTTAATGTATTCAGGATCACAGCGTTGATACCGTACCTGAACACAGTCCAAATAAATTCCTACTACTGAGGAAGAAGGAGATGTATTGGATCTACAGCTGGGTACTCTACACCCCCGTGACTAAATGAAGCCATAGAGTTGATCCGTTAATAGAGCATGGTTTTTAGTATAATTGCTTCTTGTCTACTAACTAATATTTGATAAAATTTTTTAAACCAACCACATTTGCACAGCACTTTAAGTAGGTTTATAAGAATATATATATGCACACATTTGACTGTAAATACCCATAATTAGAGATGGGCGAATTGATTCTAACGAAGTGGAATTCGTTTAGAATTTCAGGAAAACTTCGGTTCGGAACGAAGTCGAACTTTGGGGTACTTCGGGTGAACGAAGTGTGGGTTTTCATTGATAAAATGGCTGCGAGCACATGGCGTTACATGGGGCATAAGCACTCTGGGAGAAGAAGGGCATAGCCCGCATGGGCATGTGCAGGATGAAGCCAATCAGAAAACCGGCGGGATTCTGTGACGTCACCGCACTATATAAGGGCCGAGCGCGCCGCTGGGAGCTCATACCGCTCTCACTGTACTGATAGGGAAGGTGCTGCTGCGGGTGATGCGCTTTCCCGAAAAATGTTTTTTTCACAGCGATTTTTTTGGGGGGTCTCACTTTTTCTCAGGATGTTCCTCGAAGTTCATTTGATTTTTTGGGGAAAGGATTGAAAAACCCGTGTCGTCCACGCAGGGCTATACATTAATATCCAAATGGGATCTAAAACCAGTTCCTTTTTTTTCATTAAAAAAACAGCTTTTTCAATACAAATACCATCTTTTTCATTTTTGGCCCCGCTCAATTTTTATTGCGCAATTTTTTTAAACCCGGGGGTTAATTAAGCGTTGTTTTGCA
>JAODAL010087102.1:0-10042 GCA_025379985.1 Phyllomedusa bahiana | reverse complement strand
GGGGTTTCTAAAGAAAGACCCCGGCCGAATGGGAGAACCCCTCTCACCTCTGTTCCCACTGTTGCCCCTCTGGTCTCTGAATGGTGACACCTCATCCGCCTTGGACATGACCTGTATGTTCTCCATTGCTGTCATGTTGGCAGACTATATTGGTGGGGACTGTGTGCTCAGACCACCCCCACCAGTTTCCCTTTCAGGGCCCATGGAGGGCTATTCTTTGCCAATGCAGAGAGCGGTGGGCATGTTTCGGCCATTCTGGGTGGCGTTGTCCTGGATGTTGGCTCCTTTTCACATCTCTTACCTTATTGAATTAATATTGAGATGAACCAGAGGCACTATCTGATGCGCAGTATTTATCGCCTTCATTACACGTTCGCAGGTTGCGCTTTAATATTCCGGGTTGGATGCTCCTTCGCCCTGTTTTTAATTTATGATGTTGTTTTAAGGCCGGCCGGCGTGTTAATATATGCGGTGATCTCGGCAGGATTACACCTTCACCTGGAGACTCAAACATTTCATCTGCTAACGGACTCGCTTTATGAGACGCCTTTAATTACCTCATCTGTTTCATTCCGTTGACACAATGGGGTCATTTTATTAAAGTGTTATTACTGTGGAGGCGTTAGCTCCCCCCCCCTCTGCCGCTTGGTTTGGCCCCGAGTCTCACGTGAGTAACTTCTATGAAACATGAAAAAATAAATCACCCGGCAGGTAGATATTTAAAGTATTAGGAGCCAACACCAGGAAAGCGGAGAGGAGCTGTGCGCAGCCCGCCATGAAGCAGAGGGTGGCCGGACTCGTCACGTCTGGAGAAGACAGCAGCACCAGAGCATCAATATCGGTGTAAGACTCCAACCAGAAACTGGGAATTTTAAGGGGTTTGGTCAGTGTCCGACTGGGGTGCCTAGGGCCCACAGGTAAAGCTGAGTCTAAGGACCCACCAGTTGAGCTGTTTCCGGGCCCACCGGTGGAATTTATTTTAGGGGCCCAACCTACAGTTACTGTTATTGACTGTACACAGTGTCGGACTAGGGCCCACAGGTGGATTTGACTCTAGGGGCCCACCAGTTGAGCTGTTTTCGGGCCCACTGGTGGAATTTATTTTATGGGGCCACCCTACAGTTACTGTTATTGATTGTACATGCCTTCTCTATGCTGCCTCTTGCTTTTTGCCTCTGTTTCTCTGCTTTTCTGTCTCTTTCAAGGATGTATACAGGCTCGGACTGGCCCACGGGGGAATAGGGGAAACCCTCGGTGGGCCCCTGAGCATGGTAGACCAAAAGTTGTTTTTTTAGCTCCATATACATTCTCAGAAGAGGCAGAGAAACATACAAAGAGAGGCACAAAGCAAGAAGCAGAGTATAGGAGGCATGTACAGTCATTTACAGTAGCTGTAGGGTGGGCCCCTAAAATAAGCTCCACCAATGGGCCCATAAAAACTCAACTCGTGGGCACCTAAAGTCTGGATGTATATGCAGTTAAAAAACTATTTCAAGTCCACCATACACAGGGGCCCACCGGGGGTTTCCCCTATTCCCCTGTTGGCCAGTCCGAGCCTGGGTTTGATGACGATTTCTGCCCAATCTTTCTTGATTCTTGGGATAAACTTCATGGAATGTTGAGAGGTTTTTTACTTTCTTTTGTTGCAACAAAGTTTCAAATCATAGAAGCAAACGTGATCGCTACATGTAACATTGTAACTGCCAATTCCGTCATGTAACCAGATACTGCATAGCAGAAACCTACGTAATAGCAAAGTTTTTGGCCGTCGTCTACAGAATGGCAGGTCCTAGAGAGTGGAAATCTGGTCAAAAACCTTCCAAAGTGCCAAATTGGACAGGACAGGCCGACAGTCTTACACTGTGGAACAGGTTGAATTCCGAATTGTCCGACCACTTAGTTTTCCTGAAGAGAGAGAGCTTGGTGGCCGCCGCTTATCTCATTTCTTCCATAGTCACCCACGACAAATGACTGTGGTAAAGATTTGGGAAAGTTATGTTTTCTGCAGAACAGGAACCTTTAAGAAATTGTTGATGAATCTGTGGAGAGAAAATCTACAGGCAAAATCCAAAACTCTAACTTGGACCTGCTGACTCTATATCCATCTTCATGTCTTCCATTTGGTGGGGGATGCCTCATGTTCCATGCTTGGGTTATGCCATCAAGGCAACCCCGGTTACAATGTTGGACTGGGATGCCCGGGGTCCACCAGTGAAGTTGATTCTTGGGGCCAGTGGTACAAATTCATGGGGCCCATGGACATTAAATGAATGTCAGCTCCAGATGCTGAAGGAGTCTGGAGGGGACAGAGAGATCTGGAAGTTACAGAGAACACTGGAGAAGAGGACGGAGCATTCTGGAGGAGATGGGAAGGGGGATAAAGGAGTCTGGAGGAGATAGTGGGGTCTGGAGACGGACAGATGTCTGGAGGAGACAGAGGAGACTGGAGGAAAACAGCGGAGTCTAGAGGAGGAGAAAGGGGTTTGGAGGGGAAAAGAAGGCCTGGGGGGGGGGGGGAGAGATGTCTGAAGGAGCCTGGTGGGACAGAGAACTCTGGAGGGGGCAGAAGGTCTGGAGGGACAGAGGAGACTAAAGGGGACAAAGGAGTCTGGAGGTGCCATTACACTTCTGCAGCAAATGGACAAGAACTCATTTTAATGACCATGGGTCCAGAAGGAAACGTTCCAAGTGCATATGGATTTGTTATCAGGGGTTCACTTACTTCTGCGCACGCACTATGGGCGACATGTATTTACAGGGCTGCGCCAGTATTCTGGTGTCCTTTCAGCCCAAAAAATGGTGCAGCCCTCCACCCAGCTTACTGCCAGTTTGTTGATGTATTCTGCTGCATTTAGCAAGCTATTCTGTCTTCTGATATTCTGCCTGTTACCTGTTTACCATTGAGCTCTTCCTGTCCTGACCTCCTGCCTGTGACCTGTTTACCATTGAGCTCTGCCTGTCCTGACCTCCTGCCTGTGACCTGTTTACCATTGAATGCTGCCTGTCCTGACCTCCTGCCTGTGACCTGTTTAGCATTGAATGCTGCCTGTCCTGACCTCCTGCCTGTGACCTGTTTACCATTGAGCTCTGCCTGTCCTGACCTCCTGCCTGTGACCTGTTTACCATTGAGCTCTGCCTGTCCTGACCTCCTGCCTGTGACCTGTTTACCATTGAGCTCTGCCTGTCCTGACCTCCTGCCTGTGACCTGTTTACCATTGAGCTCTGCCTGTCCTGACCTCCTGCCTGTGACCTGTTTACCATTGATCGCTGCCTGTCCTGACCTCCTGCCTGTGACCTGTTTACCATTGAATGCTGCCTGTCCTGACCTTCTGCCTGTGACCTGTTTAGCTTTGAGCTCTGCCTGTCCTGACCTCCTGCCTGTGACCTGTTTACCATTGAATGCTGCCTGTCCTGACCTCTGCCTGTGACCTGTTTACCATTGGGGCCTGCCTGTCCTGACCTCCTCCCTGTGACCTGTTTAGCTTTGGGAGCTCTGCCGTCCTGACCTCCCTCCTGTGACCTGTTTACCATTGAAATGCTGCGCTGTCCTGACCTCCTGCCTGTGACCTGTTTACCATTGATCTCGCCTGTCCTGACCCTCTCCTGTGACCTGTTTACCATTGAATGCTGCCGTCCTGCCCTTTCTGCCTGTGACCTGTTTAGCTTTGGAGCTCTGCTGTCCTGACCTCCTGCCTGTGACCTGTTTACCATTGAATGTGCCTGTCCTGACCTCCTCCCCTGTTGACCTGTTTAGCATTGAATGCGGCTGCCTGTCCTAAACCTCCGGGCCTGTGACCTGTTTACCATTGAATGCTGCCTGTCCTGACCTTCGCCTGTACCTGTTTAGCTTTGAGCTCTGCCTTGTCCTGACCTCCTCCTGTGACCATGTTTACCATTGACCTCTGCCTGCCCAGACCCCCTGCCAGTGACCTGTTTTCCATTGAAGGCTGCCTGTCCTGACCTCCTGCCTGTGACCTGTTTAGCTTTGAGCTCTGCCTGTCCTTGACATGAGTTAAGAGTTGAAGACCCAGGGTGTCCCATAGGCCCCACTCCTTGGTGTTGCCCAAATGCCAAAGTAGCAGCTCCCACCCCCGTCCATGGCAATGGGGTCTGCCAAATGTAAACAAATCCCCTTTAAGCCCCCTAAAATTCAACTCCATCTACCGTCCATAGTGAAAAGTTGGACTTCTTGATATAGGAGGTGCACTCATTAGCAATGGGGTCATTGAAAAACATTTTAGATCACATGACTCAGGCCTCTTATCCATTGGGTACACTAGACAGCGTCAGGGGGCCCCAAAGGCATGGGGCTTTATGGTCAGGGTATGTCCTGGAAACCTGTTTCCACCATATCTGTTTCTGGATACTGAGGATATTTAAGTTTGCACAGAATCCCTGGAGAGGCCTGTGTTGGGAGGACGCTCCAATGACATCTTGTGGGCCGCGGCCCATAAAGCAAGCCGCAGCCTACAAGACAAAGTTGGTTTGGCATGGACCCGAAGGCTACCTGCTCTGGCCATAATGCCAGGGGTTACCTGGGCCCAAACCTCTGACCCACATGGGGCCCCTATGCTTGTTGGGCCCCAGGCAGCTGCTTAGTGTGCCTATTTAGATAAGATTTCCCTGAGAAAAAGGCAGGTAGCCATTAGTTCCCTACCACACCAAGTCAGTTTTATGGGACCTGCAGGCTGCTCTGTAGTTGAAGTCTACAAGATTTCATGGGAGTATCTTAACATGGGTCTCATCCCGGGGGTCCTGTGCCTCTTATATATTCTCAGTGGTGCACAAGCAGATACAAACCCAAGCGGAGCAGGTAGCCAGGGCTTCCTACCCCCCCCCAATCAGTTTTATAGGCCGCAGGCTTCTTTATAGCGCAGTCTACAAAACATCATGGAAGCATCCTGGACACAGGCCTCATCCAAGGGATCCTGGCCTTCTGTATGTTCTCGTTTGGACAAGCATATAAAAACCACAACCGAGCAGGGAGCCACTGGTTCCTACCACACACCGATAGTCTTTTTTTGGTCGCAGGCTTCTTTGTAGCTGCAGCCTACAAGACAAAATGGAAGCATCCCTTGACACCGGCCTCATCCAGCGGATCCTGTGCGTCCTGTATGTTCTCAGTTTGGGCAAACAGATAAGAACCACGGCAGAGTAGGTAGCCATGGGCTTCTTACACCAAAAAACAAACAGTCTTATAGGCCGCAGGCTTTCTTTGTAGCTGCAGTCTAAAAAGACAAGATGGAAGCATCCTGACACAGGCCTCATCCAGCGGATCCTGTGTGTCCTGCATGTTCTTAGTTTGGGTAAACAGATACAAACCACAGCGGAGCAGGTAGCCATCAGCATCCTACCATACCAATCAGTCTTAAAGCTTGCAGCCTACAAGACTAGTTGGTTTGGTATGGAGCTGAAGGCTACCTCCTCTGTCTGGCTACCTGGGACAAACCTCTGACCACATGGGCCCCCCTATGCTTGTTGGGCCCCCAGGCAGCTGCTTAGTGTGCCCAGTAGATAAGATTGCCCTGAGCAGAGCAGGAAGCCATTGGCTTCCTACCACACCAATATAGTTTTATAGGCTGCAGGCTGCTTTCTCGCTGGAGTCTACAAGATGTCATGGAAGCATCTTGAAGGAGGTCTCATCCAAGGGATCCTGTGCCTCCTGTATTTTCTCAGTTTGGGCAAACAGATACAAACCCTGACAGAGCAGATAGCCACCGGATTCCTAACACACCAATCAGTCTTATAGGTCGCAGGATTCTTTATAGCTGCAGCCTACAAGACATCATGGAAGCATCCTGACACAGGCCACATCTAGAGGATCCTGCGCCTCCTGTATGTTCTCAGTTTGGGCAAACAGATACAAACCACAGCAAAGCAGGTAGCCATCGGCTTCCTACCACACCAATCAGTCTTATAGGCTGCAGCTTGCTGATGGCTACCTGCTCTGCCTGGCTACCTGGGATAAACCTCTGACCACATGGGGCCCCTATGCTTGTTGGGCCACCAGGCAGCTGCTTAGTGTGCCCAGTAGATAAGATTGCCCTGAGCAGAGCAGGAAGCCATTGGCTTCCTATCCCACCTATCAGTTTTATAGGCCGCATGGAAGCATCTTGACGGAGGTCTCATCCAAGCGATCCTGTGCCTCCTGTATGTTCTCAGTTTGGGCAAACAGATACAAATCATGACAGAGCAGGTAGCCACTGGCTTCCTACCATACCAATGAAGTCTTATAGGTCGCAGGCTTCTTTATAGCTGCAGCCTACAAGATATCATGGAAGCATCCTGCCATAAGCCTCTTCCAGCGGATCCTGTGCGTCCTGTATGTTCTCAGTTTGTGCAAACATATACAAACCATGGCAGAGCAGGTAGCCACCAACTTCCTACCCCACCAATCAGTCTCATAGGTCGCAGGCTTCTTTATGGCTGCAGCCTACAAGACATTATGGAAGAATTCTGACACAGGCCTCCTCTAGGGGATCCTGTGCCTCCTGTATGTTCTCAGTTTGGGCAAACAGATACAAACCACAGTGAAGCAGGTAGCCATCGGCTTCCTACCACACCAATCAGTCTTATAGGTCGCAGGCTTCTTTATAGCTGCAGTCTACAAGACATCATGGAAGCATCCTGACACAGGCCTCATCCAGTGAAGGCAATGGGGAGATGTTGTGGCCTGATGTGATCTGTTTGGGTAGGGCCCAGTACATTGCATTACCCCGCGTCCCATAATTATGTTAGGCTGTCCCCGACCTGACTCCATACATCACATTCAAAATGGCCGCTGTAGAAATCCGTACAAGACGCGACATTCAGGATTAACCACCAATTTCCCTGAATATTTCTGAACATATTAACATGAGTCCAACCTCGTTAGGGGCCCCAGTAGATTTGCCTTTGACAATCGTTAGTCGTCGCCATAAATCACTGTAACGACTTCGCACTTTTGTCTCCTCTCCGGCGTAATAAGGTTAAAATAGGGAAGAAAGAAAAAATAACCGAGACGGTCGTCTTCATCCAGCGCCGGCGACGCACAGTAATCTGCAATTCAAAGTTATTCATGTGCCGTAACCGGCCAATTAGGAAAATCTATAAGTGCTTAGAAAATGAAGGCCGCGGCGCGCCGATATTTATGACAATTTAGTTATAGCTGGTGGGAATTCCGACAAAAAGCGTAATGTGAAGCGATCCCGCCGACGGAGGATCAATGTGCGCGCCATTTATGACGCCTCTTTTAATATTCTTTAGGATATGGTAATTTAAAGGGTGCTCTGGGCGTCTCATCTATCAAAATATTCACCAGCTCGTTAAAAAAAAAAAAAAGCGAAGCGCGGCGCCGGCGCTCGCCCTCACTGCCGCGTGTTTGCGCACCTCTCGCTCTCTCCCAACCCTTCCCTCTCTACATATCAACCCCCTCGGGCTACCCACAATTCATCTCTGCGACCCTGAGTGGGATTTTTTTTGATTTTTAAATTTTTTTTGGGAAACTATTGACAGACGTCTGCTCTCTTTTTTTTGTTGCGCACGTTTGACAAGGTCGCGGCGCGGGAACCTCAGCCCAATTACACAGGGTGTCCTTCAGATTACAGCAGATTGAATTTAGTGAATATTAACAAGACGTTCCCGGCAAATCCCCCTCCCAAAAAAAAAAAAAAGTGTGAGGTGGGTGGAACGGCGGGAGGGGGGGGGGGGGCCCCCGCCAGGAATAATAAATGACGCTTATTGATTACAGCACAAAATACAGGGTCCCCCCCCAGGAGGAAAGCGAGATCAAGCGACAAGATGGAAGGACGGCGGGTGCTGGGTGGACGGGTGTCGGCTTTTCATGTCACATTTGATTTTATACCTTGTGGCGCCCGAGATCTGTGGGCACCGGAGGCGACTGTCTCATCCCAAATTAATCAGCCGTTCACTTTGTCTATTCTGCATATATTTATGTAGAAGGGTTGGAAACTGCAGGGAGGCGGCTCTACTGCTCCTCCTTACCAAGTTTTTTTTTATAACTTTTTCTCTCCTTTTTTACAAGTCCTGTAAAGATCAGCAACGTTCTGAAATACTCTGTGCTGCAGAGGGGACCCTGCTCCTCTCTCTGTGTAACACTGAGTCTGTGACTTCTTCTAAAATACCCCGGGTGCTGCGGGAGGGGAAACCCTGGCCCCTGTCCAAAAGTTTTTGGGGGGATTCTGTGACCAGTCACAAATCCCAAGCTTTAAAATTCCCCGTGGGGCAGAGAGGACCCTGCTCCTGTCCATATGTAATCCTCAGTCTGGGACCACCCACAAGATCAGCAAAGTTCTGAAATACTCTGTGCTGCAGAGAGGACCCTGCCCCTGTCCATATGCAATGCTGAGTCTATGACCACCCACAAGATCAACAAATTTCTGAAATACTTTGTGCTACAGACAGGACCCTGCCCCTGTCCATATGTAATACTTAGTCTGTGACCACCCACAAGATCAACAATGTTCTGAAATACTCTGTGCTGCAGTGGGGACCCTGCTCCTGTCCTTTATGAAATTTGAAAATTTGGTGTAACAGTCACAAGATCCACAAGCTTCTGAAATACTCTGTGCTGCAGAGAGGACCCTGCTCCTGTCCATATGTAATGCTGAGTCTGTGACCACCCACAAGATCCACAAGCTTCTGAAATACTCTGTGCTGCAGAGAGGACCCTGCTCCTGTCCATATGTAATGCTAGTCGGGGGCCCACCCAAAAGACCCAAAAAGCTTCTGAAATACCTGTGTTTCGAGAGGACCCTCCCCTTTTGGCCCCAACCCCCTGCTAAAGCCCCTTTGGACCCCCCAAAAGATCAAAAAATTTTTGAAATATTTTGTGGGGCAAGACAGGCCCCCGCCCCTGCCCCATATGAAATTTGCCCCAGTTTTGGGCCCCCCCACAAATCAGCAAAGTTTTTAAAATACTCTGTGCTGCGGAGAAAAAACCATTGCCCCTGTTCATATGTAATGCTGAGTCTGGGACCACCCACAAATAAACCCAAATTTCTGAAAATTTATCTGTGTTTGCAGAGGGGCCCCTGCCCCTTTGGCATATGTAATGTGGGTCTGGGACCCCCCCAAAAAAAGACCCTACAAGCTTCTGAAATATTCTGTGCTGCAGAGGGCCCCAGTCCCTGTCCTTTTAATTTTAATGCGAGTCTTTTGATCCCCCAAAAATCAACAAATTTTGAAATACTCTGTGCTGAAAGGGGGACCCTCCCCTTTTGCCCATTGTGAAAAAGGCCACTATGTGACCCACCCCAAAAGGGCCCCCAACCCCTCTGAAACACTCGGTGCTGCAGAGAGGACCCTGCCCCTGTCCATTGAAATTTTACTTGGGCTGGGGCCCACCCACAAGTTTCAAAAAAGGGTTCTTGAAAAAAACTCTGTGCTGCAGTCGGGATCCTGCTCCCTCTCAAATTGTAAAACTGGCCCTGTAACCTCAGAAGAACGCACACTAATTTTAAAAAATTTTTACTTTTGGGGTTTGTTTTGAGGGGGCCCACCAGTGGGGGTTTTTTCTTGGGGGCCACCAGTGGAGGTAATTCTTAGGGCCCCCAAAAGGGGAGGATTTTGGGGGCCCCACCAGGGGAAGGTGTTTTCTTGGGGCCCCCAGTGGAGATGTTTTCTTGGGGCCCACCAGAGGAGTTATTTTTTGGGGGCCCCCCCACAGGGTGTTGATTCCGGGCGGCCCACCAGGAGTAAATTTCTTGGGGCCCCCCCAGGGGGTTTTTGATTCTTGGGGCCACCAGTGGAGTTTTTTTTCCGGGGGCCCCCCAAGGGGGAAGATGATTTTTGGGGGCCAACCATTTGGAAAAGATTTTTTGGGGGCCCACCAGGGGAAAGTTGATTTTTTTGGGGCCCCCGGGTGTTTTGATTCCGGGGGCCCACCAGTGGAGAGGGATTCTTGGGGCCCACCAGGGGATTTGATTTTTTGGGGGGGCTCCACCAGTGGAATGTTTTTCTTGGGGCCAACCCAGGGGAGGATGTTTTTTGGGGCCCAACCAGTGGAGTTGTTTCCCTTGTGGCCCCAGTGGAAAAGGTAGTC
>JAODAL010087101.1:0-10043 GCA_025379985.1 Phyllomedusa bahiana | reverse complement strand
TATCACATTTCATAGAGAACTATGGATTACGTCTCCTCTCCCTGCTCGCGCAATATGGCAAGCGGGGAGAGAAGTGACATGTCAATTATTCACGACATACGCGCCACAAATAATGAATGTCTATGTGGCCGGCGGGCTGTCGGAACCCCCGCCTCGCTCCCGAGCACACGGCGTAATTGCGGGGTGAAATAAGTCCCGCAATTATGCCGTGTGAACATAGCCTTACTGAGTTACATTCCAATGGATTAACTCTGATTTACAAGTTACAGCAGAACCATAAGTTACCATAAGTAATTTAAAATTGTACTCTAAATAAACTCTGATATACAGCAATTCTAGTTTCATTTACAGTGTTTGGGCAACTTAACAATAGAAAATCCTTATATTGAAGATGAGTTTATTTTCTGGTTAAGTGCCATGTACCTGAAATCTTCAGGGGTGTTCCAATATTTTCAAAACTTCATCAGTGCATCGGGGATGACTAAAATTGGAAGAAAAGAAAAAAACTCACATAACCTTTCGATTCTAGTGCCACATCCAGTACTGGTGAGCCTGTTGATGATGTCACGAACAGTGCTCAAGTGATACTGCAGCCAATCTGAGGCTTCCATGGTCATGTGCCATATTTCCAGCAAAAGATTGCTGTGATCTGAGAATAGTTGCAGGGTCAAATGAAGAATGTGACATTATTGGCTGGGATCACTAGGAACGGCAGTGGCGCTAGAATAAGCTGGTTTAAAAGGTGAGAATTTCTTTTTCTATCTCGAAACATCCCTGGAGGAGGTGAAATTTCGGAATTTCACTTTTTCTCAGATTTTCAGTTTTTATCCATTATTCAAACGAATACGGTAGATGTGACCAGGGAAATGCAACTTATTGTTGATTCCCCAGATTCTGCTGTTTTCAGAGATATCCCATATGTGGCCCAAGTGCGCCATTTGGTTCAAAGACAAGCCCCAGAATATAAGAGGCGCCTATTGGACTCTGGGGTCTCATTTCCAATACAATTTTTTTATTCACCATTTCAGGTTTGCGGACACACTAAGGTGCTAAAACTTAATAACCACTCCTAAAAAGACCCCATATAGGAAACCACACCCCATAAGGAATATATCCAGGGATGTAGTTAATATATTGACCCCACAGGTGTTTCAAAATTGTTTTAGCATTAGGCTGTGAAAATGAAAAAAAAATAATGTTTTCCAAGAATCTGCAATTTTAGCTGAAAATTTTTAATTTTTATAAGGAAACCTGGAAAAAAAGCACCCCAAATTTAGTATGCTACATATGGGTGTAAACTGTTGTTTGGTCGCATGGCAGGGCATATAAGTGAGGAGCGCTATATGGCTTTTGGAATGCAGATTTTGATGGGTGCCATGTCTCATTTGCAAAGCCCCCAAAGTACCATAACAGGTTAAACACCCCTCGTAGATCTCACCTAGGGGTGTATTGTGCATTTTGGGTGCACCGGTGTGCCATATATTTTTTAGCATTGGGCCATGAAAATGGGTGGGAACCCAGTTTTTTGTTTTATTACTTTTACACAATAGAAATATGTTTAGAAAAAATAGCATTTTTATGTCATCATACTCCGATAGCCATAACTTTTTTATTTTTCTCTATTATGATTATGGGCTTATTTTTTGCAGGATGAGTTGATAATTTTATTGGTACCATTATGGGGTGCACTTTTTATTAAGGTTTTTGTGAGGCATTTTGAACAAAATATAACAATGCTGGCAGTGTTTTTTATTTTTATTTTTTATAGCGGTCACCGTGTGGTATAAATGACATGCTAGCATTACTCAACAAGTTGATACGACTACAGCAATACACAATTTTATATATATATTTTTTTTAAACTTGTTTTTATTGGAAAACATTTTTCAATATACAACAACAGAAAAGAGAAACAGAAAAACTGGGTGCAAAATTACATGCCACATAAACAATCATATAACAGTTCACAGTCTATCATTTTGAGAGATAACCATAGCTGGATTAAGCTGAGAAGTTCGAGAATGATATTCTAAATGATTATCTCATGTCACATAGCAGTATGTCTCAAACAGGATAATATTAACTTGTGGTCAGTTAAACATCTTAAAAACTATTAAACATTGTGGTAAAAAATTATAAAAAATAAATAAATAAATAAAATAAACTAAAATAAAAAATAAGGGGGGGATTATAGTGGAAGCACCGTGGGCGAAAAGTAACATAGCAATTCCTCTCGTGGCAACTGAATTTCTTGAGTCTACTTATGTTCCCCCAGCAAGCCCCCAGACCCCAGGCTGCATCATGTTATTTTTAATCTACCCAATGAATTAGCGAAGCAAGCTTTCAGATACCAACTTGTATCTTTAAAGGGGATCATTATTCGTTGGATTTCCTCATTTTCTAAACAGTTTTCAATGAACGGTCTCCATTTT
Source organism: Phyllomedusa bahiana (assembly GCA_025379985.1). Classification (NCBI taxonomy): domain Eukaryota; kingdom Metazoa; phylum Chordata; class Amphibia; order Anura; family Hylidae; genus Phyllomedusa; species Phyllomedusa bahiana. Next base: position 7,611 of record JAODAL010087101.1, on the reverse strand, counting down.
TGAAAAAATTTTCCTGTCTGTGCATTTTTTGCCATTTCGGTTTCCACTTGATCCATTTGCATGTAATATTTAATTTGATTAAATATTTCAAGGGTACCTGGAGGGTCTGGCTCCAGCCATTTATTTAGAAGACATCGTTTGGTTGCTAGTAAGATTATATGAAGCAAATTAGGGAATTTAGTGCCTTCTGGGAAATCATGAAAAAGGAGGATATTTGGGGATAAATTAACTTTGATCCCTAACCTGGCTTTTAGTTGTTCAGTTATTATTTTCCACAATCGCTGGGATGCCCCACACGTCCACATTCCATGAATCATAGTTGATTTTGGCTGAGAGCATTTGGGGCAAGCGGTTATTCAGTTTGGGGCTAAAGGATGCGGGGGAATATCAAATCCATAGATTGCATGGTGTATGAATTTAAAGTGCGTTTCCCTCCACTTCTCACTGATAACAGCCTTGCGTATGTTATTCAACCCTTTTAAAATTATTTGAGGGATATTATCTCCCGGAAACTCCCTTTCCCATTTTGCAAAAAGTTTTTCGTATCAATCCTCTGAATCTTTTTCTCTCAATTTGTTGTATATTAGCGGCAGCGACGCTTTTACTGAGGTCAGTTCAATTAAGGAATCTAAAGGGCTAATGGGTAGCTCCCTGTTAAGGTTTAATATTTTTGATTTGATAAAGCCAATAATTTGTCTATGGGCTAAGAAATGAGAGTTAGGCAAATTATACTTAGTTCTTAAATCTTGGAAAGAGAAAAAGTCGTGTTGTTGAACATCATAAAGATGCCGAAGACAATTCAGCCTCTTTTCCTCCCATATTCTAAAGTGGTTATTATGAATTCCTTGTGGGAATTCTGGGTGGTATCTAAAAAGGTATGTATTTACTTATAGAAAAGGGGATGTTATTTTAGTTTCCTACTGGCTTTCCATGCTGCTATAGTGTCTTTCATGAGGACACTTCCCTTGATGTGCTGGGGTAGAGATGCAAATTTGGTATGTAGGAGAGCTGACAAATTCCATGGGTTTGCCAGATCTGTTTCTATGCTAAAATTAGAAAAAAAGGAGGTTTTGTTGATCCAATCAATGCAATGTCAGAAAAGGCATGCCAGGTTGTATTTCCTCACATCTGGGAAATTCATCCCCCCCTGCGCCCTCGGCAACATTAATTTAGCCAGGGCGATCCTAGGACGTTTCGAGCCCCATATAAACCTTGAAAAGGCAGCTTGGATAATCTTAACGTCTGAATGTTTTAAAAGAAGAGGGATTGTTTGGAGAGGATACAGAAGTTTTGGAAAGCTCATCATTTTAACCAAATGACATTTTGCCAATAGCGGGAGGGGGAGTTTCTCCCATCTGTGCAATTCTCTTACCACTTTCAGAATAATGGGAGGGAAATTTAATCTATATAGAGAATCTGGGGTTTGTCCAATTTGGATACCTAAATATTTTATTGCGGATTTGGCTATTGTTACAGAATTTTGTACATAAGGGGACAAAGCAGTGTTGGGTCTCTTAGCGATGTTCAAGTGTTCTGATTTAGACTCATTAATTTTAAAACCAGAAAAACGGCTAAATACCCTGAGTTGATGTAGTAGGGGTTCCAGGTCTAAGTCCGGGTTTTTCATAAAAACGATTATGTCATCGGCGAACATAGCCAATTTGACTTCCTTTCCCCCCACCTCAATGCCCTTGAATGTAGAAGATGACAACAAGAACCTAGCCAAGGGTTCAACTGCAAGATTGAACAGAAGAGGGAATAAAGGACATCCCTGTCTCGTTCCTCTTTGTAATATATATATTTTTTATGTTTTACTTCTTTTACATAATAAAAACACTTTCATTCAAAAAGGAACACTTTTTTTGAAATGCCATAGTCTGATAGCCATAACTTTTTTTTATTTTTCTGTGTACAGAGTTGTTTAGGGGCTTGTTAATTGCAGGTATAATTTTTGAGAGAACAAGTCTTTTTGATCGCTTTTAAATCTGTTTTTTTTTTTTAAGGCAGGGTGAAGAAAATACTGCAATCCTAGTGGTGTTTTTTAAATTTTATTTTTAACAGGGCTCACCATGCAGTATACATGACAAGCTAATTTTACTCCCTGGGTTGAGACGATTATGGCTATACCAAATTTATATAGTTTTTTAATGTTGAAATGCTTTAAAACAAAAAGTGTTTTTATTGTTTTAAACAATATTTATGCATCACTGTCTTCTGATAGCCATAACTTTTTAATTTTTCCGTCTGTAGAGCTTAACTTGGTACCACTTTGGCATTTATACGAGTTTTTGATCGCTTTTTACATTTTATGTGTCGCAGGATGAACAAAAATCTCAATTCTGTGATTTTTTTTTCTTCTTTTTTATACTGCATTCACCATGCGGGTTAATTAACATGACAGATTTATAAGCTAGGTGGTTACACATGCGGCGATACCAAATATGATTACTTTATTTATTTTTTAGATTTTTTGGGCCAATTGCATTTGTAAAGAGGAAAAGGGCATGTATGTGTTTTTATTTTATTTTTCCTGTTTGTGTTTTATGTTTTTTTTACTGTTTTAGTTTTTTTTTCACTTTTCCAAATAGGGGATTTGTATCAGTGATCCTCAGATCACTGCTAAAATAGGGATCAGTACAGAGCAAAACTGCTCTACATTGATCTCTATGACAACTGTCAGCCACCATGTCCCGCAATACCCACAATGCATTGCGGGGCACGGTTACGTCACAGACAGCCCGGAAGTGTTACACAATGGCAGAAAAACAAAGCAGGAACAAAAAAAATTCCCAGCAGGAGGCTTAACAGCAGCCGTTTAATGTTCAACACAAAATATTTAGCTTATCTTCAGCTAAGTAAGACATACAGTTCATATACAACCACATAGTGGAGGTCTAGTTTATGGGCAGAGCAGCAAGTCTGCCTCAAGTCTGTTTTCCAGAGCTCCACTCTCTGCTCCTCACTGCAGCATACTGTGGAGAAAAATGGCAAAACAAAGGGCCACATATATGAAACAGTTTTGGTCTAAAGTTCACTTTTTTCCCCATAGGTTACTATGGGCAAAAAATTGAGTTTTAAACCAAAACTGTTTCATACATGTGGCCCAAAGTTCCCAGTTTCACTCTCCTCACCAGAGGAGGGTATGTGGGAATGGCCTCCCACCCACGCCACAGCCGTTAAGGGAAAAGAGCCCATTTCATGTATGGCAGCTATGCTACTCAGAAGAATGTCAGTAACCTACCATTACTAACTAGAAATGCTGTTTTCCCCCACTAAGCCCCTTGACTTCAGTGGCACATAAATTACAGTTTCCTTGCTGTAATTCAGCTGCCTGGAATGGTTGGAATGCACTGCAGGATCGCCCCCTTGACTTCCTTGGCAATGCAATAGTGAATACAGAAGTCTGCTTGGCACATATCTACCTTCCACCAATTTATCTGCTGGTCGCCTAAAACTGTAATAAAGACCTTCACTTAAAAACTGCATTTTGTGTTTACTTGTGTTATTTTTGTCTAATATTTAAATTTATTTGGTGATCTAAAACATTTAAAGGGCAAAAACCTTTTAACACCACTGTACATATTCTGAAATGCCAGGAGAGAGGGTTTTTACTTTATGTTTATGGCACATTGCCTATAAAGTACATCACCTTGACAACATTCATGTCCTTATCCTAGAACGTTATTTACTATCCCTAGCATCTTTTTCTGTTGTAAGGACTTGCTTTATCTGCATTCTTTACCTGACTAATTTTCTTTAATCTTCTTTTTGCATTATATTGGGCTGACATTTTGGGCGCCTCAGAATCAATACCTAGTTTTCAATAGAGTTACGGTCTCAAGTTCCAATAGTTTCAAATAACAATGGCTGTTCTGGAACCAATTACTATAATTACTTGAGGGACCACTGAGATTACAGTGCTAGATAATTTTCATTCTCTTTATACTAAATTACTATACTAAAATGTATCAATCCATAAGCATCATAACAAATTGAGCACGTATAATAAAGCCGAACGCTATTCAACTGGTATTTGTAGGGCAAATTGAAGCTGTTTATAATGATAAAACAAAGTAGTCATGGTTAAATGATAACTGAGCCATTAGTCATATGAAAAGGAAATACATCATAGATAAGTCAATTACCATTATGATATAGCATTGTAATGTGCAATCTGCCCTGAGATCTTTTAGGCACTCCCATGCTAATGGACCTAGATGAAACATATTTGATTTTCTGCACCACTGAACATTGCCTACACTGACAGACACAGCGTCTAATTATTAAGTTGCCAAAACTGCTATAATACACAGCTTTAAAACAATTTTGTGTTTGAGATGCTTCAAATATGTAATTATATATTGTAACATGCTTACTGAAGTAATGAATGTAACATGAAATGTGCCTATGATACTTATGGCAAGGGGCAGAATTAACTGTGTACTAGATATTTACCTAAATACTGCCCAATCATATCTGACATAGAAGGCTACCTTGATCATTTCCATTCAGATTATCAATAGTAGAGTAAATTGACATATCCAAATATAGGTCCCATAAACTTATATCAAAGTTTTTGGATAATCCTTTTGATTCAGTCAAATGATATTTGGAGTACAAACATAAAATACATTATTATCCTTATGAAGGCTATAGACACCCTTGACAAGGAAAATGCTTTTTGCATATGTAAGTGGTTACTTTGAAGTAAAAAGTTGCAATAAGTTTCAGTTGCAATATTCACTCTCATTTTCAATTCACTTTTTAGTTAGTTATTTCTAACGCTGTTCCTCTTTAATAGAATAAAATCTTAAATCAGATTAAAGTGGTGTCCAGCACAAAAAATATACTTTGCACCTATTAATATACTATATATTGTCATTGAAATCTTCATTCTTCTTTATATTTTACAGTGACAGCTCCCTGCCCCATAATGGCTAACAGAGAGACAGAGAAAGGTAGTTAAATATAGGCAGACAGCCAGTGCACTTGTCACCTTCCAAGATGTTTTCAAGAAAGAGAAGGAAGAAAGCTCCTTTTCTGTGTCAGGAAAGACTAGAAGTGGATGCGGTAGCAGGAAAATAGTGGACAATATAAATAATGTCTCCATGTTTATTCATTATTAGTAAAAAAAAAATATAGGTAGTACATTTCCTTTAAGTCAGAATATCTGAAGCTCATTTGGATTCTTCTGAATGTTTGTATAATTGGATATTTGGTGGACTATGTCTGTACCATTGAATAAATGCACTGGATATCAGCAAGCGATCACTTTCATCTTATGTAATCTGTTCTTGTCACTCAGATCAACCACGCTGCTTTCTCTCCCTTTCACATTATCTATTTTCCTCTACAAAAGAGTTTTTCTACATCAAAACTACAACTGGTGGCAAGTAATGACATTGTATGGTTTACTCTGGAATATCATTGGCGCTGCTTGTAAGATAATAACAATAATAATAATATCAACACATAGTTACAAATTTACTTAAAGGGGATGTATCGCTTCCTTAGTTCGGCTGACTCACACTGCTCTCAGCTTGTCAACTCCTCAAATGCAGGGGGCGTTTCTTCCCCTTCCAGCTGTGTGATATCATCCCCCCTTCACTGCTGGCTCCCGAGACTCCCCCCCCTCCCCTCTCTCTGAGTCCACATGTCACTGTGTCTCTCCCTATCAGTCTTAGCTACATACCACAGGCTGCATTCAATCTAGACTCAGCAGTGATCTCCTCTCCTCTCACAGCTGGAGATGTGTTACATTTGAATCCAGCTCTAGGAACGGCACAGATCTGCTTCTATGCAGGAGAGTTAGTCAGGCAGGGATCGACACAAATTGTGCTGTTTCCTGATTGTGTAAGCCCTTCAGTGTAATTCTGTTTCTTCTGGCTGTGTGCTGGTGAAAATGTGCCGGTCCCTGAGTGAGAGACACAGGAATGCTTGCTCTGTGAATCGACCCGGGGGCTGTACAGAATGTAAATGAGCTCTCAGCTAGTGAAATGCAAGGAGGAGGGATCCAGAGGGATCCGACCAGCACTGGTTATAAGTGTAAACAAAAACACAAGATAAGGAATACTGTGAATACAAGACAGCTTTGCTAATGACATCCAATTGCAAAGTTGCTTGTTTTCACTGTCCCCTTATTCTGAAGACCATTTAATGAAATGATAAAACCCCTTTAAGGTAACACCTTAGAAGCACTACTTTATTAAGAACACAGGGCCTAATATGTGAAAACTGTCTAGCAGTAAGACTGTATTTTTTGCCCATAGCAACCAATCAGAACTCAGCTTTCATACATATATTACTCTGCAAAAATTAAAGGAGAGCTGGTATTGGTTGCTATGGGTAACGGAGACCGTCTTACAGCTAGAAAGTTTTCAGACATACAAAAAGGAACGTAATCTTCATGCTATTTTCAACCAGAGACTGTTAGAAAAAAAAAAAAACTTTTGTAATTTAGCAGTTTCCCTTTTCTGACCCTAGTATAAAACTATATTGTTTATCTATAACCTACACTAACCTTGCTGTCACTACTTCCTCCTCAAACATGTCTGCCCCTCACCTCATGTCTCTTTCCCCCTCCTTGTAGATTGTAAGCCCTCGCGGGTAGGGTCCTCTCTCCCTCTGTCGGACCAATTAATCACTTATCATTGTACTTGTTTGACTTATGTTATATATGTAACCCCTTGAATGTACAGCGCCCTGGAATCAATGGTGCTTTAAAATACTTAATAATATTATTAATATAATAATAATAATAATAATATATAATCTACAAATAAGTAACATGAAGTTCCTCTACAAAAGCAACTGTCATTGGGTGAATTTGGAGTATTGGAAAGGCTCATGGTTACTTTAATCATTTACAGATCTCACATATGCTAATGTGAAATCAATAGAGACATTAGCAGCAATAAAATAAGCACAAAAAGTATACATCAATCATTGACCTATATAGAGAACTTATGTTATAATGTGTGCTATAAATACAAAGGAAATTTTTGCTCTAACGATTGTGGTTTTGTGTGTTGTAGCATTCAGATTGTTTGTTTTTATTTTTTGCATTCCATTGCTTATTTATATATTTTTTTTCATATTATTAAAAATATTCAAATCAATTTATTGCATACAGATACTATGTGATGTCTATTTTCTCACACGTTTTGTACATGGACATTCTTCTTCTAGTTATTTATTATGCAGTCCTTAAGTGGGATTTACCACAAAGTCATTTCATGCCTGGTTTGTCCTACTTCAACTTTCAGTGTGTGCAAAAGGGGGCATGTATAATTTGTTTGAACTGCAAATCATGTGACCCAGCAGGACTGACATCACCATTACAGCATGCTCACTCTAGTCAAACAAAGATCTGCTAATGTAAAGAGCTGTGAGTATAGCTAAGTGGTTAGCACTTCTGCCTTTCAGCAAAGGAGTCCTAGGTTCAAATCCCTATAGGAACCAAACATGTGGATTATTTTTTTGTCTCAATGCACATACTTTTGTTTCACGTTTATTTTTTCCTTTTATTTATTTGCACTGACTAATTACTAAGGAGTACAGAGGACAGGAGTAGAACGACAGCACCTGGGGTTGAACACTTGCTCAGCAGTG
>JAODAL010087100.1:0-10043 GCA_025379985.1 Phyllomedusa bahiana | reverse complement strand
GTCCTCAAGGCGAAGTAGCGGGTTTTAAAAGAAAAGGGGACTCTAAAGCAGAAAACCCTCCTTGGCAGGCAGCTAAAAAAATTTTACAGAGGAGAATGCCCCAACCCCCGTCCATCCAACCTTAAAAGCTATGACATTAGAAGGGCTAAAGGCCCTTTGGGGGGTGTGACGCTGTGGGGCTACCCCTTTTACTTAGCAGGGGGTTTTATGAGCTTGGAATAAAGCTCACGATGTGGCACCCCAGCTCGGGAAAAGGTCGGTGAACTCCTTTTGCCACAGGCCCCTGGGGGTAGGGACGGATCTTTTTTTGCCCCAAAAGTCTATTGAAAAAATTTTTTGGACTATTTCGAAAAATGTACTCCTACCTTCTGAACTTTCGGTGGGGGGGAAACGCCAGGGACTCATTCGGGAATTTTTGCGGCTTGTCCCCTAGCTACCCCCCCACAAGAGGCTGGGCTTCCCTTAATTTGCCTGGGGAAAATGGAAAAATGCTAGAGGTGTTAAAGGATTTTCCCCTCAGGAAATCCCCAGGTCGGGGGTTCCCCTCCGGGTTTTCAAGGTTTTTTTGACTTTTTGGGGCCCCTCACATGATTCCCTTCAACCCCTTTTTGAGAGGTTGCGTCCTAGTTCTTGTTATTTCACCTCACCTAAATACATAAAGGGGAAAGGACCGGGGTTGTGCGGCTATGGCCCCTTTACCCCTCTAAATTTCCCGATATCAAGTATTACAAGATTTTGGTAATCGTTTGGGGGAAAGTGGTCCCCCGTTGATAACAAAGACCAGGTGGGGTTTGTCCCTATGCAAGGAGGGGACAACCCCAGGCACCTTGCCCCTCATTAAAACCCTGAACGCTCGTCAGAACAGGCCCTTTCCCTATTTAGTGCGGAAAAGGGCCCTTTGATCGCTGGGGGGGCCCATTTTATTTAAAACTTGACGGGTCATGGGTTTTACAGGTGTTCATGGGGGGTATCAGGAACATACTCTTTCCTTCGCAGCAGTAAAACCCCCCATACTCTCGGCCTTTTAGATTAAAAGGGGATGGCAGGGTCCCCCCTGTCCCCCCCTCCTTTGCCCCTATGCACGAGCCCTGGCAGTGCACGGCTTAACCAGACATAAGGGGGGTTCGGTCAAAAAAAAAAGGGGTTTTTTAAGCTCTTTTTGTTCGGATGACATTTTTTGCCCTGCCAACTTACATCTCCCCTTACCTGCTCTGCTGCCTGCTGAAGCGATTTGGAACGTTATCCAGGTTATAGGGTAAACCCCAAAAAACTGAGGTCTCCCTAAAAATACCCCCCCTGAGACGCTTGTCCCTTGGGGGACAATTTCCCATATCAGTGGCAAAAAAATTTTTAATAAGATATATTTAGTTCCACTACCGGTAACTTCCCCCCCTATTTAGAGATTTAGTTCCTTCTTCAAAAATGGCATTCCTTTCCATCTCCCTTTTTTTTTAGAAAACAAGGTGAAAAATGTCATTCTCCCAGATTTTATATTTTTTTTGAGACCCCCAAGGGGGGTCCCCTGAAAAGCTTAAAAAGTACAGGCGGCTGTTAGAGCGGTGGCGAAAACTATGGCAGCGTGCCGGAAGTAAGGGGGGCAACCGCTGGTTCCCACACTGTGACCCGAAGCCCTGTAGGGTTCATCCAGGTCACAATGTCGGACCCGGGGCCATCCAGATTAACACAGGCTGGGAAAGAAGAGGACAGAAGTTAAGCCGCGGCTGGGAAAGAAGTAAGGTGGTATTTTATTTCATGTTATTTTTTTTTTGTATGGCGGGGGAGGTGCTGGCTATATAAGGGGTGGGGAGGTGTGGCTTATATGGTGGTGGGAGATGTGGCTTATAAGGCTGGTGGGTAATGTGGCTTAACGGCTTGGGGGAGTGTGGCCATATAAGGTGGGGGGGAGAGTGCTGTCTATATAACGGCTGGTGGGGAGAGTGCTGACTATATATGGCTGGTGGGGAGAGTGCTGGCTATATACTGGCTGGTGGGGAGATCTATGTATTTACTGGCTGATGGGGAGTGCTGGCTATCTATAAAACTGGCAGGGGGGAGTGCTATTATATATGGCAGGGGGGGAGAGCTATCTATATACTGGCAGTGGGGAGTGCTGGCTGGCTATATACTGGCAGTGGGGAGTGCTGGCTGGCTATATACTGGCTGTGGGGAGTACTGGCTGGCTATATACTGGCTGTGTGGGAGTATGGCGGGACTATTACTCCCTGTGGGAGTTCTGGGGGACTATTTATGCTGTGGGGAGTGCTGGTGGCTTTTATACTCCCTGTGGGGAGTGCGGGGCTGGCTATATACTCCTTGTGGGGAGTGTGGTGATATATATCCTGTGGGGAGTGCTGGTGGCTTATACTAGCTGGGGGAAAGTGCTGGCTGGTTATATACTGGCTGTGTGGAGTGTGGCTGGCTATATTACTGGCTGTGTGGAGTTGGCTGGTATCCTTAATTACTGGCTGTGGGAAGCTATCTGATACTGATTGGAGGGGAGCTATCTGTATGCTGGCTGAGGGGAGCTATCTGTATACTGACTGAGGGGAGCTATCTGTATACTGACTGAGGGGAGCTATCTGTATACTGACTGAGGGGAGCTATCTGTATACTGACTGAGGGGAGCTATCTGTTGTTGTTGAGGGAGCTATCTGTATGTTGCTTGAGGGGAGCTTCTGTTGTCCCTGAGGGGAGCTATTACTGCTGTGGGGACTATATTCTGCCTGAAGAGGCTATCTATGTCTGTGGGAGCTTTTATACTGCCTGAATAGGGTTTATTACTGTCTGTGGGAAGTGTTTACTGTCTGTGGGAGCTATATACTGCCTGAAGGGGGACATCTATGCTGTGGGGAGCTGTATACTGCTTTGGGGACTTATATCTATATACCTATCTGCCCTGAGGGGACCTATATCTTTATACCTGCTTCCCTGAGGAGACATATATCTATATAACCTCCCAAATTGAGGGGACCTTAAACCCACCTAACTGAGGGGATTTTTACCTGTAAGTAAGGAGTTGCTGGAAAAGCCCGGGGCCGGAACGGGGGGCGCCGCCCTAGGGGGAGGCCCCTTTATGACCCGGCGGCCCGGGCGTACGTGCGGCCGTTAGGGGAACGGGGGGAAAGAGGCGGCGTGCGGGGGGGGCGCGCTGTATATAGGCGCGCCGCAAAGGTCGCGCGGGAGGCAGTTGCGCAGAGGCAGCAAGGAGTCAGGAGCTGCTGCGCTACATAACTCTGCCCCCGGGGCCCTTTTTGTAAGCGGCAGATGTCGGGGATCGAGGAGCTGTGGAGGGAGCTCAGGGGGCGCGGCAACGCGGCGGGGACGGGATGGCTGCAGGACTGGTTTTGGGGGGGGCCGGGGGGGAAAGCCTTCCCCCCTGCGAACCCCTTTTTAACGGTGGGGGGCGGGGGGGGCCTCCGTCGAGGGTTTGTCGCGGGGGTTTCCGTCCCTCTCAGAGATTTTCCCGATATAACCCCCGGGGTTTCCGCGACCTTTAAACGGGGGCCCCCCAGGGGACCCCCCGGTCAGGGGGGGGCCGCGGACGTCGGGTCAGCTGCGTGCCCGGTCCGGGAGGAATCCGGCAGGGAGGAGGGCCCAGCGGAGGGGCGGAGGTCACCCCATCCGGGGGAAAGGCTCGGCCAGGGCCCCTGTCTTCGGGTTTTAAAGGGGGAGGCGGCGGGGGGCCCCATTTGATGTCCGGTCGGGGTCCCCCCGGAAAGTCGGAGTTCGGTGGGGGTGGAAGGAGACCCAGCCCTGGGGAAGGCCACGGTTCGGATGGAAGATAAGGGACGGCTTTTGGGCCCTGGCCCCGGGGCGCGGGGGAGGCCCGGGGAGGGCCAGGAGCGAAGAAGGCGAGGGGGGAGCAAAGGAAAAATTTCCGGTCGGGGGTTGGGGCCCAGGGGTGCCGGATCGGGGGCCAGGGGGGGGCCCTGGATAAGGAGGAAATTGTGGATCAGATGGACAAGGCAGCGGTTTCGGGGAAATCGTTGGGAAGGGCTGGGGGGGATCAAAGCCCCCGGCAGCTGGAAGTCCTTTCTATGTTTTAGTCTGTCACCGTCGGGGGGTGCGGTGGGGGTGAAACTTAGTTGGGGGGCTCCGGCGTGGGGGGATTTGGGGGGGGTTGAGGGAGTTGTTGGCGGTTTTTTCCCAGGGTTTCGGGGGGATTTTGGGGGCCGGTTATCACCCGTAGGGGTGGGGGGCGGCGACTTCTTGGGTTTTTTTTCCCCTCCTCTTCTCCTGGGGGGGCCAGTGTCGGGGGTTTGGGGGGAAGGTCAGAGGGAGGGGGTGACGGGTGTAGTGCAAAAAAGAGCGGGGACACGGTTGTTTTCGGTTCAATTGATGACAGAGCAAAGGGGGGAATTTTAAATTGTGTGTTTCGGGGGGCCCCTTTGGGGGCCCTCATTGAAAAAGGAGATAAAGGGAAAAAGATTTGGGGGGGCCGAATATTAAAATCTTTTCGCTTCCCCCCTTGGGAAAAAATTTAATTAGCAAAAGGGGGAAAAAGGGATGTGAGTAAGAAGGAGGGGGAGGAGAAGCGGAGGTGGGGAAAGATTCCGCAGACCTTCCGGGAATTTGGGTTTGAAAAGCATTTCCCATTGGCAAGTTTTGATCGGTGAAAAAGCGCGGAAAAACTTTTCCCACGCTTTTTGTTATTGGGACTTATTGGGGAACCCAAAAAGATTTTTCGGGGGACAAGGGGGGCTCCGTTCGACGAGAATTTTTGGCCAGCGGAAGGGGGTTTGCGCCCCTCCTTGTGGGCCAAAAGGGGGAATCGGTCGGGGTTTTAAAAAGGTGAGGGGCACCGTTTTGGGTTTTTAAAACCCCCCTTTTTAAGGGGGGCCCCCGGTGCAAATTGGCAACGGGGGGGCCCTAGGGCAAATTGGGGGGAGATCGGGGGGGCCCTGTACGGGAGTTTTTTGGGCCAATTTCCCGAAAAAACCGGGGCGGTTTTGGGTCAAAATGGCGTTTAGACACTTTTTGTTATTGTGCAGTGCCGCTTCCATGAGTACCCACGGTGGAAGCGGGGGGAAAAAGGAAAAAGGGGGGGTGGTCAGAAAGGGGGCGACCAGGTGAGGGGGGGCGAAGGGGCCCATATTTAAATAGAAAACCCGGGGCCCAGAGAGGGCTTTTTTGGGGATAAAAGGGGGGTTTTAGTGGGGTTTTAAGATTCCAGTTCCTCCAGGAGGCCCCCCTTCTCGACCAAAAAATTTTGGGGTTTGGCCCTATGCTACCCCCGGGAGGTAGGGGCCCAAATTAAACTGGCCAAGGAGGTCCTTATTGGGGAGGATGGCGGGCCCTTTTTCCTTTTTTCCCGGTTGAAAATTTATTTGGGTTTTTCTTTTTTTAGGGGGGGGTTTCCCAAAAGAAAGAGAAAATAAGTTTGGTTTTAAACCCCACGTTTTTTTTTTTGCCCCCAAAAGGCCTGTCGGTCAATGGGGGCATCGACCCGGAGTTTATGTTCGGTGGTTTACATTTTTGAGCAGGGTTTCTTTTGGGGGGGGGGTTTTTTTTATGGGGGGGGGGGCCTTTGGGCCCCAAAAAGGAGTTTGAGTCCGCCTTCAGGCTGTTGCCCGGGTTTCATCCGGACAGTTTTCCCCTGCGGGGGGTTTTTTTTGGGATGGTTCCTTTTTTGTTGTTCGGTTTTTACCGATGGGTTTTTCAAATTTTTTTTATTTTTGGGGGACCTTTAGTATTTGGGAGTGCCCGGTTTGGGGTCGGTGAAAACATTCTTGGAGGGTTTTTTTTGGTTGGCCCACGGACTCTGGGGTTTGGGGGTCGTGTTTTCATGCAATGGGTGATGGGAATTTTGGGGTTTCCGCTGGCCCCCGAAAGACTGGGGTCGGCCCTTTGTTAAATTTTTTTTGGGGATTTGCTCGATTCGATTTGTTTGGAAAATGTCAGTTGTGGGGGAAGGTGGTTCGTTTTTGGAAGGGTGAAATCAAGTGGCGTTACCCAAAAAGGAGGTGATCGGGGGGGGAGTTCCCAACCCTTTAAAGGGCAAGTTTTAATTTTTGGGTTGGGCATAATCCCAAGGGGTGGATTTTTTCGTTTTCGTTTTGGTGGGGGAACGTCGGGAGTGGGGCCCTTCCTCATAACTTTTTTCTTTTGGGCGGGGGGCCCCCAAAGGAGGCCCCTTTAAGGGTCGGCCCGTCGTTTATGGGGGATTACAATGGGAGTTCCATTAACTAGGGCAGGGGGGTTGGGACAAGGGATTTTGGAATTTTCATTTGACGCGGGGGGAAAGTTTTGGGGGTTGGGGGCGTATTGTAAAGGGGGGCATGGATGTGGGGACGGGGGCCCGGCCCTCGTGGGTGGATGAGGTTAGTCAGGCCCTTACCGTTTTGGAGAATTTTTCCCTTTTTGGGCCCTTGGCGGTGGAGTTTTGGGGGGAGATTTTTTCCGGAAACCCAAAAAAGTTAGGTTTTCACTGTGACAATTGGGAGTCGTTCAGGCCAATTTTCCCTGTTGGCGGTTTTTCCCCCGTTGTTTTGCCCGCGGGGATTGGTTTTTTCGTTTGTTGGGTTTTAACGTTGGGGGATGGCGGTGCATGTTAGGGGTGGGAAAGAGTTGGCTGTGCTTTTTTCGTTTCCCCGGGAGCGAAAGGGGGGGTGGTCCCGGACCCTCGGTCCGGGAGAGGTTTCCCCGGGGAGTTTTGGGGGAATTGGTGCGATTTCCCCGAAGCTTGTTGGAAAGGCATCTCTGGCCCCAAAGGGGACCTGGGAAATTTCCCAATTTGGAAACGTGGGGGTGTGGTTAAGGTGGTGGAGGTTTGCGGGGCCCCTGGGGATGGGGAAAAAAGAGGGGTGGTTTGTTTTGCCCGGTTGGTCATGGGGGCGAGGAAGGTTGGTTGGAACGTTGGTAGTTTGGGAAAAACATCTCGTTTTTTTTAGGCTGGTTTTTGGGTTTAAGGGCCCCCGGGTTTGGGTGACTGACAAAATTTTGAGGTGGTTGGGCAATGAAAAGGGTTTTCGTCATGGGGGGGTGCGTGGATGGGAGGGCCCCGGGGTTTTTTCACTTTTGGAGGTTTGGGGGCGGTTTTCGGTGGTTTGTTTTTATTTTTTTTTGAGATGGTATTGCCCCAAGGGCCTTCTCTTTTGGGTTTCTTCGGGGGCCTTGAGAAAATTTGGTTTAGTTGGTATCCCCAGCAAGGGTAGGGGGGGTGGGGGGGCTGTTGGGAGAGGCCCTTGGGAGTAAAAAGATTGGTTTGGGGTTCATTGGGTGATTCGCAGGTCTAAGCTGAACAGTGGGTTTGGGGGCCCAAATTGCTATATTTGGGGGATCTTCCCGGGGGCTCTCATGTGTCCGGTTCGTGGCCTTTGAAGTTATATCATTCCCGGGTTTGGCGCGGGGTAGGAGGCCCCAGGTGGGGGGTTGGGTGATTGGGGGGTTCGGGGGAATTGGCAGTGGGAAAAGGAGCGTTAACGCTTTATTCGCCCCCCCATTGGTGCTGGTTAAACCCCTGAAAGTAGAAAAAAAAACACAAAAAAAAAAAAAAAAAGGGGGATGCAAGTTTTCTGTGGGGGTTTCGGTGGGGTTTGGAAGGAGTGGGGATAGGGGTTTTTATCTCTTCCCTTTTCTGTTACTTGCTTTTGTTTTTTTTTACAGGTTTGGTGCAGGGGGGCGGGTATGGATTTTCGGCCCTCATTGTTTCCTTTAGGTTCCTAGCGAGCGGCCCCCTTTTGGGGGGAGATGGGGGGCGTTTAATTAGGTGTCCCCGGGAAACGGTGGGCTGGTGCGTTGGATCCGGGGGTTTAGAGGGATGGGTTTGGCGACAGGTTTTTTAGAAGTCCAAAAGGTTTTTGCCCCCCTGGGATTTTCCTTTCCCAAAAGTGGTGGTTCCCCTTAAAAGTTTGGGGGGGAAACGTTTAGGGAGCGCCCCCCTTTGGGAGTTATTTGGGGGCATGAAGGGGTTTTTTTCCTGGTGTGGTTTTTTGTTCCCCGGGGGATGGGGCCGGGTGGTCAGACAATTTTTCCCCCCATTGTTTGGTTTGGAGGTTACCCGTTGGTGGGGATTAAACGGGGTGCTTGAAAGTGAAAGGGGCGGGGGTCGGTCTTTTGTGGGGACGGAATTTGGGGGCTTTTGCGGGGCGCCCCTTGGGAAAAGAGCCCGGGGGAAGGGGGTGCCCTCTAAATGCCCGGGCGGTTTTGGGTCTTTGGTCGTTGGACATTCGGGAAGGGGGTTGGGAGGGATTGGGGCTGGGGGGGGGGGGCGGCTTATGGGGGAAATTTATGGGGGCGCTTGCTGTGGGGGGGGATGGGGTCCTGGGTGGGGTTTGGGAAAGGGTGGGGGGTTGGTTAAAAGTTTGGGTCCCCGTTTTTATGGATCGGTTTGGCGGAGGTGGGGGGGGTTGCAGGGGATGTTCTTTTGGGGGTGGTGAATGGTAAGCCCCCCCCAAGGTGGCCCCCCTTGGGGCCCCTTAAAAAGGGGGGGGGATGGTGGGGGGGTATTGTGGAGATTAAACAGTGGAAGTCTTCGCCCGACCCCGGTTTTTTCTTGGACATCTTTAACCCAAGGGGCCCCAGCCCCCAATTTTTTTATTCGTGGATTAGCCCCCAATTTGGGGAAATTGGGGGGTTTCATTTTCATTTGGGAATGCTGGGGTTTTTGTTTGTTTGTTTTTTTTAAAAAATGGCTGTGTGGCCAAATTTTATCCAAAACCTTTGTTCGTGTTCTTTGGGTGGGGGTTACGGAAAGCCCGGGGTTGGAAATTTTGGCGGGTGGCAAAAGAAGGGTAGGGCTTTTTCAAAAGGGTTAAGGGGCCGGGCCAAGGGGCCGGGGGGGCCCCCCCTAGGGGGGGGGCCCCCCTGGGGCCCCGCGGCGCCGGAGTAAGTCGGGCCCTTAGGGGAACCCGGGGAGCGCGGGTCGGGGGGCCCGTTTTTTATAAAGGGAAAGCGGCGGGGAGTTGCGAAAAGGGAGCAAGAGAGTCCACCCCCCCTCCCTTTGGGTTTTAGGTGTGGGAAAGGTTTCTAGGGTTGGGGCCCGGGGGGGGGTTATTTTGGTGTTGTTCGGGTTTGTCGCCTGGGGGGGGGGGGGATGGGGGCCTTTGGGTCGGTGGGAAAGGAGTGGGGGGGTTTAGGTTTTTGCTTGGTCCCGTTTTTAGGATCCCCGGTTTTTGGGGGAGGGGGGGGGGCCCCCAGGGCATGTCCCTTTGGGGGTTTGGGGAATGGTTAGCCGTGAGGTGGATCTTGGTCCCTAAAGGGGGTTTATGGCCCGGGGGGGCTAGTGGAGGGAAAACAGTGTGAAGGGTTTTGCCCGACCGGGGTTTTTCTTTGGGCCCTTGAAAATCCAAAGGGCCCCCCAAACCCCCCTTTTGGGTTTTTTCGTGGGTTAGGGCCGGGGAAAGGGTTTAAATTTGGGGTTTCAAGCTCATTTTTTTAATGTTGTGTTATGTTTGTTGTTTGAAAAAAAATGGTTTCTGTGGCCAATTATAAACCCCAACCCCCTGTTCAGTGTCCTCTTTGGGTTGGGGGGTTTTGGAAAGCCCTGGGGTTGGGGGTTTAAATTTGGGAGGGGGGCAAAAAAAAAAGGAAAGTCAGGGGGCGCGGGCTCGCTTTCCCCCCCGGGCCCTAATTTTCCCCCTGCAGGGGGTTTGGCGCGGGGTTTCCCGGGGCCCGGGGGCCAAACCCCCTTTTGCCGCGGCGCCGCCCTCTTTACCCCGGCCGCGCTCCCGGGGAAAGCCCCGCCCGCCTGTCCCCGGCCCTGTGCCGCCTTTTTTTTTTTTTTTTTTTTTTTTTGATTTAAAGGGCCAGTTTCCCATAATTGGTTATTGTCGGGGGGCTGGTCCTATTTTAAAATTTTGCCCCCGTACTTCCTTTCCCGTCTGTTTGGGGGTTTTTGGGCGTTAGAGAGGTTGGGTTTTTATTGATTACCCCTTTTCCCCGTGCTTGCTTAGTTTCTGCCCTTTCCCGTTTGCCGCCTGCCCCGAGTCGGCCCCCTCTCTTTTATAGACCTCTGCCGGGCCCGCCCGACCTTTGCCCGTCCCCGACTACGCCTCGGGTTTTGTTTTGTACCCCGTGTACCCCCGGGGCCACCAAACGCAAGC
>JAODAL010087099.1:0-10043 GCA_025379985.1 Phyllomedusa bahiana | reverse complement strand
CCCCTTTGCCAGTTTTTGGGTGTTCATGGCTTTTCATGTTTCTTTGTTACCCAGTTTTGCCCTTTTGGGCTTGTTTTCGGGACTACTCTTATCTGCCCCCCTGATTTAAAACCTTATTGGTTACCAACCCCCTTTGAACCCCCGCCCTGACCTTTTTTGCCGGTTCATGACTCCCCTAGAACGGGGGCCTGCCCGGGCCTGCCTGTTGGGGGGGGGGGACTCCTTTAAACCCCGCCTGCCCTGATTGTCTGACCTGGTTCACGGACTCCCTAGAAGCTGCCTGTCCCTGACGTTTCTGCCTGGTTCATGGACTCCTATGAACGCTGCCATTTTTCCTGACCGTCTGCCTGTTCAAGAACTCCACTAGATTCCTGCCTGTACCGTCTGCCTTTACTGACTCCTCTAGAACTCCGCCTGCCCTGACCTTCTGCCTGGTTCACTGACTCCTCTAGAACGACGCCTGTCCTGATCGTCTGCCTGGTTCACGGACTCCTCTAGAACGCTGCCTGTCCTGACCGTCTGCCTGGTTCACTGACTCCTCTAGAACGCTGCCTGTCCTGACCGTCTGCCTGGATCACGGACTCCTCTAGAACGCGGCCTGTACTGACCGTCTGGCTGGTTCACGGACTCCTCTAGAACGCTGTCTGTCCTGACCGTCTGCCTGGTTCACGGACTCCTCTAGAACGCTGTCTGTCCTGACCGTCTGCCTGGTTCACTGACTCCACTAGAACACCACCTGTCCTGACCGTCTGCCTTTTTCACTGACTCCTCTAGAACCCCCGCCTGCCCTGACCTCTCCCCGTTCACTGACTCCACTAGACCACCGTCCTGACCTTTGCGGGTTTCCCAAATCCACTAGAACACCGCCTGCTGACCTGTTTCCTGGTTATTGACTCTGCTAGGACACCTCCTGTTCTGACCGTCTGCCCTATTCACTGACTCCTCTAGAACGCCGCCTGCCCTGACCGTCTGCCTGGTTTACCGACTCCGCTAGAACACCGCCTGCCCTAACCCTGTGTCTGGTTTATTGTCTCTGCAAGTACGCCTCCTGCCCTAACCTTCTGCCTGGTTTACCGACTCCACTAGAATTCCGCCTGTCCTGACCATCTGCCGGTTTCCCCAAAACCACTAAAAACGTCGCCGTTTCATGAACCGGGTGTGTCTGGTTTATTGACTCTGCTAGGACACCAACTGTCCTGACCTTCTGCTTGGTTTACTGACTCTTCTAGAACGCCGCCTGCCCTGACCGTCTGCCTGGTTCACTGACTCCGCTAGAACACCGCCTGTCCTGACCCTGTGTCTGGTTTATTGACTCTCCAAGGACGCCACCTGCCCTAACCTTCTGCCTGGTTTACCGACTCCACTAGAATTCTGCCTGTCCTGCCCTTCTGCTTGGTTTACTGACTCTTCTAGAAACGACCGGCCGCTGACCATTTGCCTGGTTCACTGACTCCACTAGAACCCCGCCTGCCTGACGTCTCCCCGGGTTTTCACGACTCCACTAGAACCCGCTGGTTCCTGACAGTCCCACAGTTCACTGACTCCGCTAGAACGCTGCCTGTCCTGACCGCTTGCCTGTATTCTGACTACGTCGCTGCCTGTTCCTTGATACCTCATAGACACCTTGACTGTCTCCACAAGTGGCTCTACCAGGGGTAGCGACTTAGGAGTTCCCCGCAGCTATGTCCAAGTCCCCTTGTGGTGTGGTTATCGCCAGCTCTCACCTTTGACCAATGTTCCTCTTGCCAGTTATTGGTGTTCATGAGCGTCTTTCATGTTTCTCTTGTTATCCAGTTGTGACCTCTGGCTTAGTTTTCTGACTACTCTCCTATCTGCCGCCTGATTTGACCCTCTAACTGGTTTACCAACTCCACTAGAACGCCGCCTGCCCTGACCGTCTGCCTTGTTCACTGACTCCACTAGAACGCCGCCTGCCCTGACCGTCTGCCCGGTTCACTGACTCCACTAGAACGCCGCCTGCCCTGACATGTCATGACTCCCGCGTGGTGACAGCTTGTCACTGACTCCACTAGAACCCCGCCTGACCCTGACTGTCTGCCCGGCCTTCATCGGGACTCCCACTAAGAAGCCGCCTGCCCTGACCATCTGCTTTGTTCACTGACTCCACTAGAACGCCGCCGGCCCTGACCATCTGCTTTGTTCACTGACTCCACTAGAACACCCTGCCTGACTTTTCTGCCGGTTCCTGACACAGTCTTCCGCACTGACTCCTCTAGAACGCCGCTGCTGTCTGCTTACTGACCCTTCGTGCCTCTGATTACCTGATTTACTGACTGCACTAGAACGCTGCCTGTCCTGACCATCTGCCTGGTTCACTGACTCTATTAGAACACCGCCTGCCCTGACTGTCTGCCCGGTTCACTGACTCCACTAGAACGCCGCCTGTCCTGACCGTCTGACTGGTTCACTGACTCCACTAGAACGCCGCCTGTCCTGACCGTCTGCCTGGTTCACTGACTCTACTAGAACGCTGCCTGTCCTGACCTTCTGCCTGGTTCACTGACTCTACAAGAACGCCGCCTGTCCTGACCTTGCCCAGTTCACTGACTCTACAAGAACGCCGCCTGTCATGACCTTCTGCCCAGTTCACTGACTCTACTAGAACGCCGCCTCCCCACACCCTGTGTCTGGTTTATTGACTCTGCTAGGACGCCACCTGCCCTGACCTTCTGCCTGGTTCTGACCTTCTGGTTTATTGACTCCACTAGAACGCCGATTGCCCTTACCGCTTGCCTGTCCTCTGACTACGTCTCTGCCTGTTCCTTGACACCTCATAGACACCTTGATTGTCTCCACAAGGGACTCTGCCAGGGGCAGCGACTTAGGAGTTCCCCGCAGCTAAGTCCAAGTCCCCTTGTTAGGTGGTTATTGTCAGCTCTCACGGCTGACCCTGTGGATCCAGCGGTCTTGTCTGTGACAGTGTCCATACAGGTGGCCATGCCCTACCGCCACACAGTGCTCCATGACAGGGGTGTGGATTGCTTTGGAGGACTTAAAGGAGAGTTCCCACCATAGACATTGATGGCATACCAACAGGAGACGCCATCAACCTGCACTATTTTTTCTGTCTCAACAATGGACACCACGGCGGAAACCCAACAAACCTATTGTAATTAATAGGGTCTGGCGCGCTGGTTGTCTGATGTGAAATGGATCCCATGTATTCCGTTTTCACCCCAGGACTGACTGCATTGAAAACCCCAGCTCCCCATTATGAGCCCCCAATCAATGACTGCAGAGCTGATCTGTATCTATAAGACCCCGCAGCTCCTGAGTCCTGACCCGGTGATTTACATGACTCAGGTGATCTGTATCTGTTTAAAACCCACACTCCTGCATCCAGCCCCCCGGGGATCCATGATGCGAGCTATCTTATCGATAAGACCCAGCAGCCCTGCAGCCCCGGGCCCCGGGGATCAATGATGCAGGGGTTTTTGTATCTGATAAACCCAGACCCTGCAGTTTTCTGAGCCCTGGGGGATCCATACTGCAGAGCTGATCTGTTCTGTTAAAAACCCCGGCTCCTGCTTAGAGCCCCCCAGATCCATGACGCAAGCTATCTGATCTTAAGACCCGAGCGCTCCCGCGCTCCCCACCCCGTGACACATACTGCAAGCTGATCTTATCTGATAAAACCCGCAGCTCCTGAGTTACTGACCCCCCTGACACAGACTGCAGAGCTGTCTGATCTGTAAGACCCCCCCTCCTCAGGTCGCGGCCCCGGTGATACTGAAGCAAAAGTGATCTTATCTGATAGACCCCGCAGCTCTGCATTATGGCCCCGGTGTCACATGACTGCAGGCTGATCTGTACGATTTAAAACCCAGGCTCCTGCAGGTATGGCCCCAGTGATAATAGGGAGCTGGCGATCTGTATCTGATTAAAACCCAGCAGCTCCTGCATTCACCCCTTTCCAGAGACAACGACTGCATCTGATAAGACCCACAGCTCCCGCAGTTACTGAGCCCGGTGATCACATGACTGCAGAGATGATCTGTATCTGATAAGACCCAGCAGCTCCTGCAGTTACCAAGCCCCAGAGATCACATGAGAGCAGAGCTGATCTGTATCTGATAAGACCCAGCAGCTCCTGCAGTTACCTGAGCCCCGGTGTCACATTGACTGCAGAGCTGATCTGTATCTGATAAGACCCAGCAGCATCTGCAGTTACTGAGCACCGGTGATCACATGACTGCAGAGCTGATCTGTATCTGATAAGACCCAGCAGCTCCCGGCACATGACTGCAGAGCTGATCTGTATCTGATAAGACCCAGCAGCTCCTGCAGTTACCAAGCCCCGGTGATCACATGACTGCAGAGCTGATCTGTATCTGATAAGACCCAGCAGCTCCTGCAGTTACCGAGCCCCAGTGATCACATGACTGCAGAGCTGATCTGTATCTGATAAGACCCAGCAGCTCCTGCAGTTACCGAGCCCCGGTGATCACATGACTGCAGAGCTGATCTGTATCTGATAAGACCCAGCAGCTCCTGCAGGTACCCGACCAGTGATCACATGACCGCAGAGCTGATCTGTATCTGATAAGACCCAGCAGCTCCTGCAGGTACCGAGCCTCAGTGATCACATGACTGCAGAGCTGATCTGTATCTGATAAGACCCAGCAGCTCCTGCAGGTACCAGGCCTCGGTGATCACATGACTGCAGAGCTGATCTGTATCTGATAAGACCCAGCAGCTCCTGCAGGTACCAAGCCCTGGTAATCACATGACTGCAAGAGCCAGGGAGTAGGAAGCCACAAAGGTTCCGGCCTTTCTGTATACACAGCCTTATTTATGAACTGTATATACATTGATCGAGAAGGCAGGGACCGTAATAAACTGCCCCTGCCTTGGTATTGCAGAGCCCAGCTGCCACTGTCAGCCAGCTTTCCACTCCTACAGCTGCACAATTATGTATAGAAAATCTGTGTAGAGGTAAGTGACCACCGCCTGGACATATAGAGTAGTTAAGGGGTTTTCTCACCGTGAAGTTTCACAGAGCCACATCCAGCTTAGACTCACACATGCTGTTCAGGATGTGGGTGTGTCTATGTCTCTTACATGAAAAAACTTTGAGGACTGCTAATTCGAAATAGTTTTGAATACAAATTAGAGATGGGTTTAAGACAGCCCCCCGATTAACGAGATCATCTAGGTCGGGGTGGACCTTACACTATCAGTACCCTCTAAATTCGGCCGTCACCCAAACCCAGCGGGCCTCTCACTGGGTCCACCGCCCTCCATTATGAGGGGGAAAAAAAAAATTAAAAAGCGAAAGCAACCTGGAAGTTGTGTGTAATTCTAGACAGCCTGTGAGTAGTGTGGCGGCGGAAGAAGCACAAAATGGAACAACCCTTCCTTTCCATCTAGGTTAAAACAATGTACACCAAGATAAGTATGTTTGTGGCACACAAAAAACATTTCTGAAAAACGTATGCTAAACCTGGGTGCCACTGGCAGGCTGCGGCCACCACATTATATTAAATGATATTTATATTTATTTATATAGCTACATTGTCCCAGACAGAGAACCGCCCCGCCAAGGGGTTCACATTACTTGCAAAATAGGAATAGAGCTTTAAAGGGAAATCCCTATTTAAAGGGGGAACAATATATTTCTATCTACCGAACAGAAAGTAACATTACGCTGAAACTCTCTGTGTTCACTATCTTTATCAAAAACAAGTTTTATATTGGGCTACACACTTTCCAACTGCAACATGTACTTAGTTACCATGGTACATAGATTCACCATTTTTGTTTACGAAGCCCGTTGCCAGTGGCACCTAGGTTATTGCCAAAACGTGTTTTACAAACGCATCTTGTGTGTCAAAAAAACCTATACGGTTATACTTGGTTATGTACATTGAATTTAACCTAAAAATGGGAAGTAATTGGGATGCTTTCCATTATTGTTGGGTTTCTGTACCCGCACCACTTTACAAGGCCCTTTCCCAAAGAGGTGGCAGTTGGAGAGTGGGTGTTGTTTGTTCTTCATTTTTTTCTATGTGGAATAGGTGGAGACACGCTCCCTGTGAAGGCCGAATGAACTCGATTGAAAATAAAAGAAAAAAGGTAAGGCTCCCGATTTTTGTTACGTTTGAAATTCGTGGTCAGCTTAAAAGCTTTGTTGTCATAGTAGGAAAAACCCAAGTCTCAGAAATTAATTTTCATGTATGATTTTGCTTGATGCAGGAAATATGCTTCCTTAGGGAAAAACCATTCAGTGGGAATGGTTCAAGCTCATCCATAATTCAGGTAATTACACCCGCAAAAGCCTCTAAAATGTTTATTAAACTAAATTTGAAATGGTTTTTTCTGACAATCTACAAATGATCACAGGAAATGGGTCCAAATTCCACAGGAACACCACCATAATAGCTGAGCATCATCTAGGGCAGGGGTGGAAAACCTATAGCATGCGTGCCATAGGGGCAGTCACTGCCCTCTAAGGATTTGACGGCCGCCCCTCACACAATGCCCTGAGCGGCTGCTGCATCCCTTGTATTGACTGTGGTGCGGCCCTGGCCCCGGGGTCCTTTGGATGGGGAGTTTGTACAGAAATGAAAATTGATAGGAAAGTCCTGGAAAAGTGAAAAATTGGGATTTTTTGGTGATAAAACTGAGGGAAGAGTCGATCGAAAAAGTAGACAAAGTGGGGTGATCAGGGAGAAACAAAGAAAAAGAACAACTCATCAGAAAAGAACAATCATCAGATAAACATCTCTGTGAGTCCCGATGCCAGGGGTTATGTTCCTTCCCCTATTCAAACATTCGTTTCACTTTCATGTGATGGTGACCTGAGCTGGGGTCTGAACCCCATGTTGTCTCTAAATGGCATATTTTAGGGTAAATTGGCACTTCTATTTCAGCGTACACTTGTCCCCGATTTAGAGGAGTGACTCCCCGTCCCTGACCCGGGGATTAGGGGTTTTTTACTTTTACTTTTTGCTTGTTTTATAGTATTGTTTACTTCAAAATTTTTGAGTTTCGTTGTAGACGGAAACCGCAACGGTGCTCTAAGCCAGTGGGTTTCAACACAGTATTTTGATTGACACGTGCCAGAAAAAAAATTTACCAGCCGACAATTCTCAGTCTAATGAGTTCTCTATCTTTATTACAAAAACACAAGTTTTTATACTTTGGGCGTAACACATTCCATAAGCAACATGTGACATTACATCCACCCTCTTAATTGGCTTTTCTTATCTACATATTTGAATAATACAAGCCACCTTTTGTTTGAGAGAAGCAAAACAGTTAAGGCCAGTGGCCATCTTGGTTATCAGAGGCACAATAGGGTGTGTCTGGACACAGACGCCATCTTGTGGGTGAAATAGACATTTCACCTAATACATTCCATAACAATGCTTATTTAGAATAAATTACCGTCTTGACACTTTGTGATAAATAAGTGGGTTTTCAATTGTAATTTGGGCACTCAGTCTCTAAAAGGATCCATTACTGATCTAGGGGATCTCTGGGACCCGCACCTATCTCAGGACAGGCCTCCAAAAGTGTCGGCTCAGAATGGAGAGCGGGTTGCGCATTTGCATGACTCCCCATTTTGTTCTATGGGAGGAGTATGGTCGAACACATTACTCCCCTGTCCAAGAAACTCCCAAAGAACCGATTGAAGATAAAAGGAGAAAAAAAGAGAAACCACAGCGCTCCCCTGTGTGGTAAAGCTTATAGGTATATGTATGAACATACACGATCTGCTCACCTTATGCAGTTGTGTCATAGATAGGAAACACAACTCTCAACTGAAAATAAAGTAATCAGCTCACCCAGTATGACTTTTGCTTGATGCAGGAACTATGCCCAATTCACTGAGGTGTACGGAGAAAACAAACACCATCCAGCTGAAAATGGTTCAGCAGCTATCCGTAGAATTCAAGGTAGATTGCTCCAGCACACTGCACATTCTTGAAATAATCGCACTTTATTGAAAACTAAGCGTTAAAAAACATGGTTTAAAAACAATACAAAACACCTAATGATGACATGCTGTCAACGCGTTTCAGGCCTTGAGCAAATGTGGCCCTTAATCGTGACTACAAAAATAAACTCTCAGCAAACTTCTTAAATAACATCATAATGAGCAACCTGGTGAACACATGAGTATTAACCCTTTACTAGACACATTAGAATGCTATGAAAGTCCTACATTCAACAATGTATGCTATGTATATGATTCCTATTGGCATATGTTTGAAAGAAAAAACAAAACAAAAAAAAAAAAACAAATATATTTATATATAATCTTGTAGCATCCGCATCCATATATAATATATGAACCTGCACCATTCTTGTCTCCAATATAGTATAACAAGAAAGCTAACTTATATAAACAAAAAAATGCTATCATGTGACTAGAGACCAAATGTATGCAACCACACATTGTTTATATACATAATGATGGATACCATTAATAGATGAACATCAAATCCTTCCGATAGTTAAGGCCCTTAGGATATCTGGTATCTAGATTCAGGATCCAGTATGCTTCTCGATTTTTCAACTTGGCTCCCCAATCCCCTCCTCTGATGGGCTTATTCACTCTCTCTATATTGCCTGCTCTCAAGGAGGATGTATCTCCACCATGTAATTCCCTAAAGTGTTTTGACACTCCAGAAACATGGCGTACAGTGTCATGGACAATATCATGAATATGTTCCCTTAATCGAATATTAAAACACCTAGTAGTGCAACCCACATACTGTTTATTACATTCTACACACCAGAGAACGTATACCCCATATCTGCTATGACAGTTATTAAAAGTCTTGATTGGGAATTTTTTCTCTGAATTTACTGGTGTGAACTCTGTCATTTTCTGCATGTATACACACGCTCTACACCGGGATCCACCACATTTATAACTGCCTTTGTGACTAAGCCACGTTTGTGTATTCGTTTGTCTACTAGAAAAGAGACTTGGGGACACCATACCACCCACAGTTTTGGGTTTTCGCGGAATAAAATTACAACCTTTTTCAAGGATTATTTTCAAAACAGCATCTACCATAAGTATGGGCATATATTTCTTAATGATGTTACCTATCTTATAATATTGGTTATTGTATTGAGTGGAAAAATACACGATTCTTGTCTTTTTTATTTGTACCTGTAATGAGTTGTGACCTGTCTTTACTTTCTGTCCGGACTAACGCCCTATGTAAGATTTTCTTATCATAACCTCTATCTATCAATCGCTGTGTGATCTCTTCCTTTTCTCTGTCAAAATCCGCATCCTGATTACAATTTCTTCTAGCTCTCATGTATTCACCAATGGGTATGAATGTAGGACTTTCATAGCATTCTAATGTGTTTAGTAAAGGGTTAATACTCATGTGTTCACCAGGTTGCTCATTATGATGTTATTTAAGAAGTTTGCTGAGAACTTATTTTTGTAGTCACGATTAAGGGCCACATTTGCTCAGGGCCTGAAACTCTTTGACAGAATTTCATCATTAGGTGTTTTGTATTGTTTTTAAACCATGTTTTTTAACGCTTAGTTTTCAATAAAGTGCGATTTTTTTCAAGAATGTGCAGTGTGCTGGAGCAATCTACCTTGAATTCTATGGACAACTCTCCACTCCTTAACTTAACTAGGTGGGTGCCAGCTCCTCCTCACCTAAGGTCCTCTCCCGGGGTCCGGGTGTAGGAAGGGATACAAAGTGCAATACCTTTGATTATAGTTCAAAGTAACCTAATTGGCTAGTTAGGTGCAGGCAGGTATAGTCAGAGCTTGTCAATCCATTAGAATAAAATGAAATATTTTTATTTGGAAACAACACGTTTAATAAAGGACTTTTTAAAATTTCCTGTACACTCTACATACTATAAGGAGCTCAAATGCCAAAATAAAACAACACCAAAAAGAACACAGGGGGCTACAATTGAATCCAATATGTTGATATTGTCACCCAAAAAAAAAAAAAAACACACACAATAAATATGCATAAAGACATAAAATAAATAGGAAGGGTTATAGTAAAAATTTTGTGATACTACAA
>JAODAL010087098.1:0-10043 GCA_025379985.1 Phyllomedusa bahiana | reverse complement strand
TGTCAACGCTATCTACCCCCCAATGGTCACTGTTTTTCAGAAAATATTGGTAGTAGTTTTAAATTTGGGGTTTTTTTTTCAGGTTCATCCCGTGGTTTATTCATTTCACTATGTGGTGGTGATATGTGGTCATGGTTGTTGGGTGGTATTACTCAGTCACTATGTGGTGGTGATGTTGTCATGGTGTGGCAGAATTATTTGATCTCTGTATAGCGGTATCATTGATAATATTAGTTGAGGTGTGGTCAGTAACAGTATGGGGATATTTGCTCCTTGTATATTGGTATTATGTGGTCACTGTATGATCGCTGTATAGAGGCATCATCCATAGAACATTATCTTACAGCTATTTGTATGGATCTCTGTATATACTGTACATTACTCTATATAAATACATATTTACAGACCCTAGTGGTGCCGCTGTTATGTTGTTGCTGGTCTGCTGGAGGGGCGGGGCATGATTTTGTTTGGTGTGGCATGGTTAGAGGCATGCCCTGGTGTGATGTAATTTGTTTGGGCGTGGTTGGAGGTGTTACTTGATGTGATGTCATTTGGTTGGGCGTGGTAAGAGGTGTGGCTAATGTGTCCCTCTTTGCAATTTCCAAAAGTTGGGAGGAATGCATATATGAGACCGGGGAGGAAGAGGTGGTCAGTAACCAGAGGAACTTGTGTACTCTAGGAGAGGTTCACACAACATATTGTGGACACGCGCAGATGCACGCTACAAAACTAATTTGTTGCTTTGTTGAAATTACATGCTTGCAAGCGTGTAATTTCAACATGAATTCGATCCACAGTGGACTGAGGCAGATTCCTGCCTCCTATCTTTTACTATTTAATGGCATATGTACACCTAAAAATATTGACAAGCCCTACCCGTGCTCTCCGCTCTGCTGATGATATCAGACTACATTCCTCAATCATCCGATACTCCCCCTGCCCGCCTACGAGATTTCACAACGTGCGGCACCAATTCTCTGGAATATCTACCGCGGGCGATCAGGCACATTCACAACCCTCACAGTTTTAAGAGGGCTCTGAAAATACATCTTCTCGGTCTGGCCCACCAAGATCCCTAACTGCTATCACACACATCTGTCACTCCCTGCACTTGGGCACTCACAGGCACTTATCTGTTTATAGATGCACTGTCGGGTGGCAGGTTCATCCATTTTCATGTAAACCACCCCCTATTTATGAAACATGGCCGGACCATTGTAAACTTGGCACTTCTTACCTTACTGTTTCACCCATACACCCTAATAGATTGTAAGCTCTCACGAGCAGGGCCCTCATACCTCGTGTCTCATCTGTAAGTACTTTTAACGTGTAATGTCTGTATGTTTACCCTTGAATTTGTAAAGTGCTGCGGAATATGTTGGCGCTATAGAAATAAAGATTATTATTATTATTAGGTGTGTGCAAAAAAGTGTAAAATACGCGTTGTGTGATGGAGGCCACTTCTTTTACATTGTAGTGTATGAGAAGTATATTGTACATTGTATTGGGCGTATTTCGGCACAAAATACATGCAAAAATAGGCCGTGTAAACATACCCTAAGAGGAGAAAAAATCTTTATCTCCTGCCCAAAGCAAAAGAGAGCAATGTATTTACATTTCCCTACGTATTAAGAGCTAATCATTGTGTTAAGAAAACCCCTTTAATGCACAATGGCAGGACAAGATACATTGGTAGGAAGCAACAAACCTCTCAGTGCTACATGGAGAAGTTACAGAGATGCAGAATACTGCTGAACAATTACTTATAGTCAATTCTTGAAGCGTTTTTAATGCTTGGTGCCCACCAGTGGAGCTGACTCTGAGGTCCCACCAGTGGAGCTGACTCTGAGGTCCCACCAGTGGAGCTGACTCTGAGGTCTCACCCTGAAGCTACTTTACATGACTATTGAATCTGCCTCTTGCTTTCTGCGCCTCTCTCTGACCAGCAGTCCCAGTCCTGCTATTCTACCGGGGTGTCTCCTGCTTCCCTGTCTGTGCCTGGACCTGATATAACACCTCGTCTATCTGTAGGTATAATATGGGTGATGTTACAGTCTCAGCCGGAACATTCGCGCGCAGGTATCTGTTGCACTGGGATTGCCTTCAGGTTGCACCTCCCCTGTGTAACTTCCCGGCGTGCCTTGCGCCCAGCCTCTCTCTTCCGGTTTGTGATCCTAGCTGAGAAGCGGTGAGTGTGGCCGGGGCCGCTGAGGATCCGACGTCATCCTCGGTTGTGGGGCCGAGAATCGGGCTGTATCTGTCAGTCACACTAGAGAACACGACGAGGGAGCGGGGCCGCCGGATATTTCTGGATTCCGGGTGTGGTTATCGCGCTTGTGGTAGTGGATGAGGTGGCCCCCGGGCTGTTCCCTTGCTCCTCTTCCCTCTGGGCTCTGTAGTTCTTCAGGAGTCTAAGCATCCAGGGTTGGGATATAAGAAGGGGCTCAGCTCCTGTCAGTCACTGCCCCTGTGCTTAATCCATTAGAGCAATGGGGGAGCAGCTTGCCTGCTGTTATGGGACTACACCTCTCAGTCCTCCCTGTGACTCGGGCATGCTGGGAGTTGTAGTGTAGCTGAAGACACTTCTCTATGCTTTTAGGTTGGGTCCTGCTGTTTAGTGACTCCTGTGGTTTTGGGGAGCAGTGTCTGTGACACCGGGCAATGTGTTGTTCACACGGTTGGTTGGGGGGGGGATGTATCCGGCTGTCTCATCTGTTTTGGGGGCGGGGTGCAGCCCTGTATGCAGTAAACTGTTCAGTCTTTGGGTGTCTGGGTTCATCTAGTGCAGCTGATGGTTTCCCCTCCACCGACAAAAGAGAATGACTGTCTCCTCTTCATTCCCTGCAGGATTCATCATGGCAAAGTCCAAGAATCACACAACTCACAACCAGTGTAAGTGACTGACCTCTGCCGCCTGGCATCGCCCCCTTTGTGCCCCCGGTCATAGAGGGTGGAAGCTAAATCTGTTTCTTTCTATTATCTGCAGCTCGCAAATGGCACAGGAACGGCATCAAGAAGCCCCGGTCTCAGAGATACGAGTCTCTTAAAGGGGTAAGAGTGGCCAGCACCGCGTTGTTCTAGGGACACTGCTGTCTTTGTGCTTCGCTGCTGTTTTGAACACTGTGTGGTCGTGCTCACTGTCTGTGTGCTGGGCGAGCAGTGACTTGTGAGCCGCATAGTTGTGTATGTATTGTATAAATTGGTTTTGCATGTGTAGGAATGTATTCACACGTTGCAGTTAAAAAAAAAAAAAAGCAAATAAGCAAAAAATGCACAAGTTTTTAATTAACCTTGGTTTACCTTGTGTACAAAATTAGTTAATTACAAAACCCTCTGCATTTAAAAAAGTTACTTTTTTTTCTTGCATATTTTTTGGGATGTTGAGAATTACACCAACCACATAGCGTGTGATCTCAACCTACAAGAGAGAGCTGGGCAGCTGCACATTATTCACACGACTTATTCATGGCGTAATTGCGGGACTGATTTCGCCTGCAATTACGACGGGGGACGGTGGGACCGGCAGCTCGCTGGCCCCATAGACATTCATTATCCACGGCGCGTATACGCCATGCATAATTGACATGTCACTTTCTCCCCGCTCACCGTCTCTCTCGAGCAGGGAGAGGAGACGGAATCCACAGTTCTCTATGAGAACTGTGGATTACCGTAATGACTGGGACGGATTTCAGCCTGTAATTCACGCAGTGCGCCGTGAATTACGGGCTGAAATCTGTCCCAAAATAAGCCGTGTGTACATAGCCTAAGGGTGTAAACTAGAAGCTTAACTCAATGTGTGTGTGTTAGGGATATTTGGCTTTTGATTGAATTTTCAGGATGAATGTAAATTTTTTTTTTTTTTTTTTATGAACTAAATGAGATCTCTTCCCTTTAGAATGCACATGTCCAACTGTTCAGTGTTTCAGTACTTTTTACACAACTTTCTGATCTCTAACAAGGAGCTTAATGGTCCTGCTTGAAGCCTCACAGTGGCGAGGTACTGTTGATCAATTGTCAGGTGTTAGCTTGATCTCATGATGTCAAAATGTGAACAGTATGATGAGGAGGACTGTTTAAATCCAAATTCAAATGAATCCCCCAACTTTATCGGGCGATTCAGAGATCAAACACCTGTTGTGAATTTTGCCATTAACCTCCTTGTTAGAGATCAGCAAGTTGTGCAAAAACTACCGAAATATTGAACAGTTGGACATGTGCGTTCTAAAGTTAAAAGATGCTCTCATTTAGTTCATTTGAAAAAAAATTCAGGAAACTTAGGGCCACATGTATGAAACGGTTTTGGTCTAAAACTCACTTTTTCTCCCCATAGAAACCTATGGGGGGAAAAAGTGAGTTTAAACCAAAACCATTTCATACATGTGGCCCTTAATTTTTATCCCAAAATTTCAACCAAATATCCCTACCTTTGTGTGTTTGTATATATAACACATATTATGTGTGTCTTGTCATTGCTAGAGCTGTATGGAATGGGCTCAGGAGTTGATCATCTAGTTTTTGGGGGTTTTTTTTATATTGAAGCACCCTTTTTTCCATTTAAGAGCATAAGAAAAATCTCATTGTGCCAAAAAAATTAAATAAAGGTATCAGAAAAGATCAACAATAATTTTTCCACTGATGGAAAAAGGAAGACTTTCTGGTACATTTTATTTATCCAAATCACAGCAGTAGCAAAACAAGGCCGCACCGTGCCCCAGTGTTGCAGCTCAGAAGCAATCAATGCATTTACTTCAGAAACTATTCACCTCAAAAGCTTCATGATGGTGCTCTGCTCCAGACAGAGAGAGTCCATTTAGAATTCGACAATAAGAAAAAGGTATGAGCGGCACTCACCAAGTGCCATTGGTGAGGGGCGTTTCATCCCTTTTTTTCTTATTGTGAATTTACATTTTTTTTAAATTTTTTAAATTTTTTTTTTTTTTCAAAAAAAAGCAAATTGGTTGAACTTTACGGACATGTGACTTTTTTCAAACCCGTACTATTATTATTATTTATTTTAGAGCACCCTTATTTCCAAGGAGATGTACATTTGGGAGGGGGGTTACACACATAACATGTATGTAACTATGTAAATCTTTTAAAACCTTTGAGGAGTTAAATATAAATTGATTGATGCTGGTCCATGAAGTGTTTGAGTTTTTGTTTTTTAGAAGACAAGAAATGGTGATTGCAGGTGCTGCTGCCCAGATGAAAATTGAAAAAAAAAAACAAAAACAAACATTCTTCCCTTCCTCCTTGTTGCCATCCCAGCGCTGACTTGGCGGCCATCTTTCCAGTCTCTTGTATACTTTTGCTAGCAGCAGTTAGAATTTCCCCAGTGTTTCCACTGGTTGCAGTGGCAGCTGACCACCACAGCCAATAGGCGACTGCAGTGGTGATGTTCTGACTGCTGCTGGCGGAAGTAAACGGAGGACTGGAACGGAGGTGAGAAGGACGGAGAGTATGAGGTTTTTTCTCTGGGCAGCAGTACCTCTAAATTTTTAAAAATCTGGACAACCCTTTTAAGGGGTTTGGTGAATTTTCAGTACTCCTTTTCACTACCCCCACTGCACAAAAAATAATAAAAATATCAAATTCTTGTCCAGCCCCAGTGTTCTCCACCAGTC
Organism: Phyllomedusa bahiana; assembly: GCA_025379985.1. Classification (NCBI taxonomy): domain Eukaryota; kingdom Metazoa; phylum Chordata; class Amphibia; order Anura; family Hylidae; genus Phyllomedusa; species Phyllomedusa bahiana. Next base: position 4,419 of record JAODAL010087098.1, on the reverse strand, counting down.
TCTCATGGTTCACAAACTTTTAATTGGTATATTTTTTGTATTTTTATTTTTTTTCAATGCACTTTAGCAGCAGTGATAGAAGGTACTGCAGCGCTGTGCCACTCAGATGAACAGGGGCGTGCCACATACCTTGTAAGGGTGGTACAAGTACCTATAAACATAGAAGTAACTGCACTACGGCCCCTTCAATCGGCTGATCAGCTGGAGGAGCCAGCTCTATTTGTTGAAGGATGTTTTACACACTTATATGTTTGTCTTACAAGGTGACTTAACCCACCTATGTTATGCAGTGCACAGACTCTTTCTGTAAAACGGACTGGTGTCCTTTGGAGCCCTATCTCTTCTGGCTTGTCCTCTCAGTGGAGTGCTGGATGTATGATTCTGTAGACTCAACGTCCTACTGCTTGGAGATTGCCTCTGCAGGATGTGTGACTGTAACAGGGAGTTTTGTGGCAGCCAAAAATTTAGTCCTGGCTCAGGGCAGATTTAACCCAATGCATTGATTGACCTCTGCAATAAAATTTCATATCACAAGTGACAACTACTGCTCCATCTGAACCTACCTTTTTATTGGTTGAATTTGGTGGACATATGTCTTTTTTTCAACCGTACTATGTAACTTACTGGGCAGAATGTTGGCAGATTTGTGGTTTTATGGAAAATTCATTAACGTCTAAATCTCATTTTTTACTCAGTTTGTAGTATTCATCTAAACATCGTCCAAAATGGTATCCCAACGTCTTCGCGTTCTTGCCAACCATCTAGTTGTAGTCGTCTGGGAGATTTTTAGCACTGCCTTAGGAATGTCCTTGAGTTTTCCTAAGCCCCATTCCTTTCAGCTCAGTGAGAGTTGGCAAGTTTGTGTGTACCATGGCGGAGCAGTAGAGAATAGCTGAACTAACGAAGTCTTCTGTGCCAAACACAAGAAAAAAAAATGTTTGGCAAATAGAGCAAACATTCCGAAAAGACCACATTTACATTGTTGTTCTCGAGCGCTGCATGTTTTTCATAATATTCTGATAAATGGCACAAAGAAGGTCAAAAACAAGAAGTGAATGGTCCATAACATGCAGATGCTTTCAGGGGTGGGCGGTGGTTTCCAGGATGTAGAGGTCCTGGTGCTCTATACAATTTAAGCTCCCTGCTATAGGACCTTAAAGTGCAATACACAGCATAGGTGGTATTCCACCCATATGCTTACAGGTTTTATGATCAGCATTATGTTTACATTGTGCTAAATGCATAAAATGATTTGTGTTCTCCATTGTTGGCTCCAGCTTTATATGTTTGTGTATAAGGGAGTGAAACTTGCTAGCCCATAATTGTTCACTTCAATTGTACTGAACTTTCCTACAGGACAGTGGAGTCGGTAGGCCAAAGCTCCGACTTCTCAATTTCCGCAACTCTGATGCCGGACTCAAACTCATACATGGCGCATATTTAATTTATGTGATAACTTTACTGTAGTAAAATGGTCACATCAGGCTGTTTATCACCTTATGATACAATAATTAAGCTATTTGGGTAGAACAGACACTGACAAGCAAAATAGTAACAATGGTTTGAACTTGTACGTTTCAGGCTTCATAACTCGCCATCCTCTACAGCTTTGAACGTGAGACTACCATCATTTTATAGACAATCTTCTTACCTATCTTATACATAAATGTGATTTGCAAGTATTTAGCAACTGCTTAGTTCTGCAGGTTCTTTCCTGTAACTGCATTTTTACTGTTTTTCTCCTAAAAATGAAAATGTTAGTTGTGTTGTTAATATTTGGTGAATCCACCTTTGATTTTCAATACTGCCTGAATCCTTCTGGGCTCTGAATCAGGTTCAAGCACATCTTGACCAAAATCTAATCCCAGGCCTCTTCTACACATTCCCAATGTTGGTGCAAACTGGACTTGGGTATAAATACAGATTTTTCTTCAACTCTACCCACAGTTGTTCGATTGGGTTGAGGTCTGGGGGCCATGGAGGCTAGTACAGCAACTCTACCCACAGTTGTTCGATTGGGTTGGTCTGGGGGCCATGGAGGCCAGTACAACAACTCTACCCACAGTTGTTCGATTGGGTTGAGGTCTGGGGGCCATGGAGGCCAGTACAGCAACCCCCCAGTTTTTCATTCTCCATTGGGAACTCATTTCTTCACCAACATTTTTCCAATGAAAGTATGCTTCGAGTTGTTGTCCTATTGGAACACTGTTTTCCTTTTCGTACCCATAGTACTAGAATATGTGAAGTAACTCAGCTTGTAGGATACTGGCATATAGTTCAGCATTGAGACCAATATCAATCCTGGTCAAATATCCAGTGTCTTTGGCTGTGAAACAACCTCATCATCCGGCTTCCTCCACAGAACTTGACAGTTCCTTCAATTTCTCGATCCCTTAGCCCCCTTTTCCCTTGATTCTTCCAAACCCATTTTCCCCCATCAGAGCCCGGTCTATTGATTTTCATCTCATCGCTCCAAATCCCCTGTTTCCAGTCTTCCATTTTTTCTTACTTTTTTGAAACTCAAACCACCGCTGCTTATGATGATGTTGAAGTTGAGCCGCCTTCACTTTTTATATTTTGTTTTTGCGGAGTCTGTCACGTTAGAACTGATAGACCTTGTGATGAGCCGACTTTTGCCTGGATGCCCGCCTCTTGGCTTTTGAATGGATGGGTGGACTTTATTTCATATTCTTCCAGCTGGCATGGCACTCCTGTAATGCAGATTGGCAATTTTCTTGACCCAGACACCACTATCAATGAGCTGGATGATGCTGTTTCTCTTTTCTTGGGAAATCTTCTTCATGGCTGCTCCTTGATTCGAACTGGCCGAACTGGGAATCGGCCTAATAACACACTGAGCTGTTAGGGAATCTGAGAACAGGTTGTAATTTATAGAGAACAAAAAGAAAAAGATTGTTTCACCACCAGGAGTAAAACAGTAACAATGCAAGACAAGAATCTTCATAACTAAGTATATGCTAAATAGCTGCAGGTCAAAATTATGTATGATAGCTAAGATGATTGTCTATAAAATGATGGTAGTCTCACATTTAAAGTCATAAGGTCAAAACATTGTTACCCTATTGCTTGTCAGTGTAAAATATATTTATTGGATACGACTTTAGAACACAAAAAACTTTAATAAATTGTAAATATGCAAAAAGCTGCAGTAAGTGTGTGTGTGGGGGGGTGGTGGGGGGGGTGGTACAATCTTCAACAAAAATTTCCTGAATTTGTTCTGAGAAATAGTATTGCCTCCATCAGATCCTCCTTCATAGATGAACTCAAATCTGATACAATTATTTGCAGGCTAAAGAGCAGCCTCTCTACACTAACTTGGGTTGGGGGCAAAGTGGTGACCACAGGAACAACATCTCTAACAATCTCAGGGTATAAAGGAATTGCCTCATGCTGTCAGTTCTGATGAACGGTTGAACTTGTCTAATTCTTTGAAAGCAAGTGAAAAATGTTGCTGAAATCTGGTCAGTCTGTTTGCTATGGGAGCGGAATCTTTTCCCCTGGGGCAGAGCTTTGCCTGCTCCATGTCATCAATTACACTCCTCATGTGATAAGGCTGAAGATAGGGGCGCAGTAGCACTGGCCGGACCCAATTCCTCTTGCTCTTGGCACTGCATCGAACTAACTGTGCCAATTTATATGTTTTGGGAGTTGGTCCATTTTAGAATAATTGACTCCACAGCGCTGCTGGCCTATGGTGCCTCTCCCCTTATGCCCCCAGCCGTATTCCTTGGTCATGTTCGTGTCCTCTTCAGGTTGATCCCAAGTTTCTGAGAAACATGCGCTTTGCCAAGAAACACAACAAGAAGGGGCTGAAGAAGATGCTGGCGAACAACGCCAAAAACGCGAAATAGATGTTTCCTGTGTCTGTTATTTGAATAAAAAAAAGTTGTTCAAACTGTTTTGTGGTGGATTCCAGTGGCAATGATAATTAAGACGAGAACACATGACATATGGGTCTATGACCTCTAATCCGGTTGACTGAAATGGTGCAACAAATACATAAAGCCTTAGGGCATGTCCCCATGTTAAGGTTTTTATATGCATCATGACTGCATTCAGTGAAAAAGAGCACTATTTTTTAATCAACTCTAAGGGCCCATTCACACGGCTTATTTGCCGACGGATTGGCCCGTATTTCCGCGCGGATTTGCGCTTCAATACGGGCCAAACCGTCGGGTCATTACGGTAATCACTGCTCTATAGAGAAAGTGGATTCCGTCGCTCCCCCCGTCGGCAAATCCCCCCGCGGAGGGAGAAAGGAAATGGGAATTATTACGGCGCGGACGCGCCGTAAACAATGCATTGTTTTTGGGGCCGGGGGGCGGCGCCCCCCCGCGTCCGGCCCCCCCCCCTATTTACGGAGATTTTGCGCTCAATACGTCGCACAAATTCCCCAAA
>JAODAL010087097.1:0-10043 GCA_025379985.1 Phyllomedusa bahiana | reverse complement strand
GAGATGACCATATTAAACTCCACGTTTTCTTAGACTTCTTCCCTTACTTTTTTTTAAAAACCTTTATTTATTTATTTATTTATTTTTTTTTTATGAAAGTTTTTATAATTGGGGCTTAGGGAAAACAATGATGTTTCTCATGTATATTTACTACTAAGTAATGAATCTACCATCAGTCAAAAATTTAATTCTGGACAGGGGGAATGGGAACAATATTAAAAAAAAAAAAAAAAAAAAAAAAAAAACTACACTTACAGTTTTTGTAGGTGCGGGAAGGAAAAGAAGGAAAAACTATATGATAAAAATTGTATTTTAAATTTTTTGACATAGAATCCCCTTAAAGGGAACCTGTCACTTTGGTTTTATGCCCCCTGGCTGGGGACAGACAAGTAGTGACGCTTGCGTTTTGCGCTGTGTCCTTATTCTGTAAAATGCGTAGTTTTCGAGTAATTTAATTCTCAAATCTGCGTTTTCAGCCAAAAGAGTCTTCGAAGAGTATTAAAAGAGTCAGTTTTTTTAAAAACCCCCCATCTCGGGTGCCCGCCCCCCTTAACTGAAAAAACCTATTACTGAGGCTAGAAATTTTGGGGTCAAATTAATTTGTAATGATATGAACCTTCATTTTACTTTTGATTGGCACAAACTCAGGTCAACTTTTTGGACATTACACTATGTGGCAACAACGGGGAGCATAGATATTTACCTTATCGTAAATCTATGGCAAGAAATTTTAAATTTTACAGGCAGATTCTGTCATCCCTCTCATTATAAGGAAACTCCCAGTGGGAGAGTTGATTGAATAAAAAACATGTTCAGTGAACACAAAAAAGGAGTATGAAAAAAAAGTGTTTGGGGCAGGCTATAAACAGAGGGTACCCCGTTTGGGGTTAGAGCTATAAATTTGGTAATGCTTTGTCTGTGTAACTGCTGACGGGTAAAAAAACCAAGAAAGAAAATTTCTTAACAAAGTTTATTTTCCACCCTTATAGTCCACAATACAAAGAAATCTTACAATAATAAAAAAAATTCCCCCTACTTTTCCCCCAAAAGAATAATTAAGACAACTTTTAGAAAATGATGGAATTAAAATTTGTTCCAAGAAAAAGGGGAAACTCTAGGGTCTATGTTGTCCCCTAGTCTGACTTGTCAGATGACTCCTCTAATATTCCCCGTTGGCTTCACAGAAAGGGTTTATAGATGGGCCCCCTCATCTGTATTTCTTGCAATTACATAAGGGCACTAAAACCTTTTCTTTACGTAAATAATTCATGCACAAAATCACATCATACATCAATTGCAATACCAAATTTGTGATATATTAATCACAGCCCTTTTCAATTTACAGTATTTGGAAGACTTCGACCCGGCGCTCAAACAATATTAAGTTTTCTTGAATTCAAATGGGTTTTCATGCATTGTTAAATAATTAATGCCTTTGGTGCCACCTGTGGCCTTTGTTTGTAAGGGGTTTTTCAAAAGATATTTTTTGTTTAAGGGAGTTTCTTTTCTTTTGGGTAGATGACTCATTTCACTCTGTCTGCACAGAAAAGGCTCAGCCCCTCTCATCTCTGCTCTTGTTGAAGCATAGTTGGTAAGTGTTTTAGTTGTGGAAAGTTAGCTATACCTAGGTTCTAAACACTGTAGTACTTTTTGAACTTGTATGTATTAGACAGATTTAATGTGCGTTATTTAGATGACCCAGGCATGTTGTCCACCCTGTAATTTTTACTGTTTTTTTATTGTACACTGTTTTTTATTTTTTGTTAAAAACAGCTTATGTGTATTCAAATTGAAACTTTTTTGGGTTTGTCCATCGGGTTTTTCCCCGGGGGCCCTACTCCTGTTAAAAAAAACTACAGACTTAAAACACGGTGAAATTCATTGAAATTTAGGAACTTTTTAGTGCCTGTCGGTCCACATAGACCCCGTGGGAACGTAAAGTGGGGCCCGGACATTTAAAAACAACTGCTAAAAAAAAAAGGGGGAAAAGGGATTAGACTATACAGAGGTCCCCACGTGCAACCCATTCCCCCTGAAAGCAAGAAAACACAGCGATCCTTTTAAACATTTCACACAGGCCCAAACCCAACATTTCTCTTAAAAGACAAGTTTCAAGAGCCAGCTCTCCAAAGCGTCTTTCTGTGGGCAGTGCAGCCGCCATCGCTCGCGCAAAAGGTGAAGCAGCAAAGGCCCCGAGGGGCTTTTGTTGAAAAAAGGATGCAACTGAAGTTACAGCAAGCCCCCGGGGGAAGCAGAGAGGGTCGAAAAAAAAAAACCAAAAAAAAAAAATCCCTTGAAAGCGAGAGGGTATGACAACAAGCACCCCGGGAAAAGCAGAGGGGTACGACAAAAAGGGCACCCCGGGAAGCAGAAAAAGCACAACAAGGGGCCTCATTAGAGTGGAAAGGACACCCCTGCAAGTAACACTGGAGAAGCCTTTTTTTCCCCCCCCATTTAAATTGAGAAAAAAACAGCAGCCGAAATAGTGAAGCAGAAATTTAGAAGCAGCTGATCTCCTGGTAGTGCCCACAGGGGGACACAGCAATGTGCTTGGCCTAGAGCAAAAGCCCTCAAGACCATAAAAGCGACTTCAGAGAAACGTCCATCAACACCCCATTGCAGCTCTCACCCTGCTCAAAAAACCCAAAAAGATTCATCGTTTGACCCCCCCCAAAAAGACATCCTATCCTGCAGCAGGGAAAAATTTCCCAGACCAAAGTTCTACAAGCAAGAGGATGAAAGGCAGCATGATACAGATCAATTTGGGATTTCCCCCCTCAACAAAAAAACCCAAATTTTCATTCCAGAACAGGGGGGAAGTCTTTTCCCCCCCCCAAAAGGGGGTATGAAAATGACAGGCTGATGAAAAGATTCCAAAAGGTATGATATCCACCTCACTACACCAAAACCCAATTCTCCAGGGGACCCTTTTTCATTTCCCAAAATTCAACCCACAACGGATTTTTGCTAAGTTTTTTTGCTCGACGTGAGTGGTCAAAAAAGGACTTGTAAAGTTCAGCGTTCGCCCAAGAAAAAACTATAAAGCTTGGCGATCTTTTTTCCCAAAAAATTTCAACAGGGGGATTTGGGAAAGATGTCATGTGGGGGAAGAGTTAGTCTCCTATTTAAAGGGGCTGGAAAGGGAATCTGCTGACCCTTTGCTAAGTGAAAAAGGGGACATTAAAAAAAAATTTAAACCCAGAAACAGGTTTTAAAAAATGTTTCTGGGGAGACTAGATGAGTGTTAGGGTTCAGCAGGGCAATAGAAAGCTCATTGTTAAAAAGAATTGTGACTTCCTAGAATAGCCGGGAAAGGGTTTACCAAAAATTTTAAAAGAGAACAAAGTGATTTGTTAAGGGAAAAACTAAGGTTCCCAAAGCAGATGGAGATTTACCGGATTGCATTTCTTGAACCCCAAAAGGTGTAAACCCCTATAGTACAAAAGTTTCCTTTAAACCCTAAAAAGAAAAGGGGGGTCCCCACATGGGCCCAGGTATAAAACAAGCCCCAAAATTGTACCTTTTTCCCCCATTTAGTGTTTTTTTGGGGGGACTTTGTTCCCACGCAAGCAAAGATTAGGAATGACCCCGCTTTTTTTTTACAATGTATCTGCCCCACCCTCCGGTCTTAACCCTCTTTAAGAAAACAGGCCCGTTCAAAAAACCCATTTTTTTCCCCTACGGATTACTTTTTTTTACGGTTTCAAACTCCTTTTACGGGGACGCCGATAAAGGATCCCAGAAAGCAGGGGTCCCTTGCACGGGGAAACCCACTTTCCCTACGAAAATGCGGGCCCTTCAGGGGAAAAGTCGATGGAAAAACCCCCAAAACCTTCCTAAAGAGAAAAAACATATGTTTAAAAAATGTTGCTTGTCAAATCTCCCCCTTCCCAAAGGGGACTTTTAAGGTCAGTGTAAAAATGTACAGTTGTGCCAGAAACCAGTTTCAAAACACGTTTTACCCGGGGTTTCCAGCCAGGGATTTTACCACATGCGGGAAAAAGAAATGGGAAAACTTGATGAAGGAGAGAGAAATTTGTATTTAATGATACACCAGCATTTACTTTTTCCAAAAAATGTACGAGGTCTGAAAAAAGGAAACCCACAGGTGGCGGTCCTGTCCAAAATATGCCTGGCCCCGAGTTACCCATCGGGGGCCACAAAGAAAAAGAAATTTAAGATCTATCCCTTTTCTAGAGGGACCCAAAGTAACAAGTCTCAGCCAGATCTGTTTTTTCAAAATTTTTTTAACTTTCCAAAGGATCAGCTCTCCCTACTAAATAAAAGAAAATGTGCAGGTATGTTGAGAGGCGGGGAGGAGAGCTATTGGTTTACCGGGTTTGGGAGTCTATTTTGGTCTCACCTGCCCCCCTTTTACCACCAAAATCGAATGCAACCAGATCCCAACTTTTGGGGCTGAAACCCTTTCCCCAGATGTTGCAGAATATCACTCCTTTTGGGAGGGTATAGCTCATCTTATACCAGAAATTGATCTCAACCCACAGATAATTTCCACCCCTTGGTTAGAATATCTTGAGAGTTCAAAAAGCTAGAAACCCAAATTAATGGTCCTCACAATGCTCAAAATTTTCCCCAAAAAACTTGTTTTTAGGAGGGTCATTATAGGAGATGTTTGTCTAGGGAAGTGCAAAAAACCGACCTTTTTTAAACAACATGCTTACCAACACGCTTTAAAAATGGGCGCCCCCTTTTCCCTTTTCCAAAACCCTGTGAAATTAAAATTTTCCCCCTCAAAGGGCTACCACCGCTTTCAAATTCATGGGCCCCTTTATAGGCTCTCCATGTGGGCAATTTTGCTGTGGACCCGTGACCAAGGGCCAATTTTGGGATGACAAATTTTTCCCCGAGAACTAAAGAGGACAAACAGGGGGGGCAATGTCATTTGGGGAAAATAAACTTTTCCCCAACAATAATGGGGCAAAGGGAAAAACAAGACAATTTTCCCAAACATTGGATTGTCCCCTTCCCTTTGGGGGTGGAGACCCCCGTTTTTCCCAAAACAGAGAACAAGTTTTTCAAACGCTTCATTTCTCTTCACAGTAAATTTCAGAGAAAAAACCCGGGTTTGAAAGACCCCTTTTTTAAAATTCATGGAGAAGATTTTTGAGAAAAGGTCATTTCAAAAAGATAAACTCCTACTTTTAAAAAAAACTTGAGGAGTGCCCGGGTTTTTGCCCCTATTCGGAGTATACCACCCAAAAAAAACCAGGGGAAATTTAAATTTGTGTTCGACTCCAGTTTCCAAACCGTTTGGGGTGTCATTAAACGATGTTCCTTTTTCAGGGCCCGACCCGAAAAACCGCCCCCCTTGGAGTACTTCTGCGCTTTGTTTTTAAAGGGCTCCTGTTGCGTTTATGGCTGGGTCCAACAGATGTTCCCACTGCTTTCCCGGGGCAAAGAGGAAAAAACAGAAACTTTTTTAAAATTCTTCTGGTTCAGAGGGCAATGATCCCCTTCCCAAAAATCCCTAGAGTTTTCGCATGCGGGGGGACATATTTTTTGGTTTAAAAGCCCTTCACCCGCAGTTGCCCTTTATTTGGGTTTAAAAATTCCGCTTAAAAGGGGAGTGGAAAGAATATGGCAGATGTTAGACACTTTGTAGAAAAAAAAATTTTTTCTGGATGCGGGTTTTAAACCCCTAAACCCCCAATTGAGGCTTTTCCAAACAGGGTTTTTCAAAAAACCCAAGAAATGCTTTTCCAATTCAAACCCTTTAAAACTTCATAAAATTTTCATCCAACAGTAAAAAGAATTAATGGAAAACCTTTTCCCAAAAACTTGACTACTAAATGACTTAAAAGACTTGATTTGGTACCGACACCTTCCTATGCAACGTTGTCTTGGACTTCTTTTGGGAATTTTTTGTCGGGAAACCCTTTTCGTTTTCCCAAGGGAAGCAAGGAAAAAAAACCCTTTAAACCCCAAAAGGAGTCTTGTTTCCCATAAAAAGTTGTAAGGGCCCCTTTTGGATTTTTGGGGTCCTGTCACTATTCAAGGTAAACAAAACTCAAAAGACTTAAAACCCGGGGATATTTAGCTGGGACCCATCCAATCCCTATTGAAAAAAAAGAAAGTGGATACAATGGAAGAAATTTTTCTAACTGTCTATCTAATCTTCATATCGCACGTTCATATGCACCTGTTCCATCCATGAATTCAAAAAAACAAAAAAATTTGTTGTTTTTGGAAAGATTCTGTCAAATTTTTTGTGCTGTAGGGCCCATTTGAAGACAAAAGATGGCAAAAAGGGCAATTTTTTTCATTGGATTCGTCATGGGGAAAACAAAACTTTCAAACTCCCTGAACACACAAAACCCAGCTAGAACTTTGGGGCTCGTTTTTAGCAGTTGGTTGCCCAAATGGGTCACAAAAAGAATGAAAAATGGGAAAAAAAAAATGTTTAGTTTTTTCAGATAGCAAAGTAGTCCTGGGCTTTATATCAATGAAACCAAAGGGTTTTTTGTCTACGTCAACAACAGGGTGTTTCGAAAAACAGAAAGGTTTTTAAACCCGTCCAAAACAATGGGATTTTGTTACCTACAGGGCCCTAAACCTGCAGACCAAGCAACTTGATTACAGCTGCTGACCAATAAAGATACAATTGGTTTACGGTCCTGCCCCTTTGTACAAAATTTAGGACAACACCCCATAAAATTTTAGAAATTTGAAAATGGGATGTAGACCAGATACTGAAAAACCGTCCTCAGGGGGTCAACGTTGCTTTCGTGTTACAAACAGCCCGGGCTCAAAATCTCATTGATTTTTTTTGATTCCCCTACCCGGAAATCCTTTTTTCGAGCCATCCCTACTTAACCCACATGGCACGTTCTTTCAAAAAAGCCTTGACTAGCCCTACCCAAAAACTGTCAATCCCATGAAACGAAAAGGCCTCTAGGGGCTTATCCCAAAAAAAATCCCCCCGGAAAAACGGAAGCATACGCAAAGTAAAAGGTCAAAGGTTTCAAGGCAGAATTGGGGACCCAAACTGTTCCCCAGACCGTTACTGAACTCATATTAATTTTTCTTTCCCGAGGACTCTGTTAGTGGGGTTTATTTGACGCCGGGGGAGTTCCTGTGCTGCTCATTGGGCCATATTAATGTTTCTTTTAATTCAAAATGGTTTTCCCTGCATTAGTTTAAAAAATTTAAAGCCTTTTGGGGCCCCCCTTGTGGGCCCTTTTTTTTTGTAAGGGTTTTTCAAATTTATATTGTTTCCTGGGTTAAAAGGAAGGGTTTTTTTGCCTTTGGGTAGATGGGCTCATTTTTAACCCTCATGTCGCCCCAGAAGGGAAATCAAACCCTTCATCTTGCTCCCTTTTTGAAGCATAGTTTTTAAGTGTTCAGTTGGGGGAAAGTCTTGCTTTACCTTGCTTAAAAGCACTGTAGTACAGTTTAGAAACTTTGTTGGGTTTCGGGGCAGATTATTTGTGCGGGTTTTTTAGATAGACCCAGGGGTGTTGTCCTTCCATGTTTAAAAATTTCTGTAATTTTTTACCTTGTACACTGTTTTTATTTGTGACAACGGGAAAGGTGATTCTAATGTACATTTTTTTTTGTCCCTCGTTTTACCCCGGGCCTAATCCTGTTAAAAAAAACTACAGACTTCAAAAAAAGGTCCCTAACTTTTACAAGTTTGGAAAGGCCCTTTAGTGGCCCGTTTTTAGCTCCACTTTGGACCCCCGGGGGGCGTGAATTTGGGGGGAGGACAGAACCCCCTTTAAAAAACCCGGGAATTTTGGCGACATTTATCAGTATTCATAAACCATTTTCTTCGGTTGGGCCAAAAGGCTTCCAAAACTTTTTTGAAAAGCATGATAGAGATTTTTCAACTTTCGGTTTTGTGGCATGAAAGGGTGTTTAACCTATTAGAGTGGGACCATGCAAAAATTATTAAACGGGGAAAACGTGGTGGATTTCCAACTGGGTTCAGTTATCCTGGGGAAGAATAAGGACACGCGTTTACTTCTTTATTGATGTTACTGGGGTTTTTCTTTTTCTTTTGTTTTTTTTTATTTGCAATTTATGTCGGCATGAAAGGGGTTTAAAAAAATTTCCCTTTTCCTTTTTCATGTGCCGGATATCTTTGTATTTAACTGTGCATTACATGTTAGACAGGCTATGTTAAAGGAATAATCTTCCGAAAGTGTTACCAGTTTCACGAAAACTTTTTGTATGTCTCATGTTTTATAAATGCCGAGGAAATAAAAGTTATTTTTTACTTTTCAACCTACTCGACTGAGGGGGACCCTTTTTTTTTTGTTTTTTTGGTTGGATGTTGGAGGCTTGGTTCGGTCTGTCTGGCTCGTCAGAGGGGTGAACGTTGGGGGTGAGCTGCAAATATCGTTTTTTGCTTTTACTTTGAATGGGTAGAAACATAAAAAAACTTCATGGGCTGGGCTAGCATTTGGGGGGCGGGGCTAACACCTGCTCATTTAAAAGATTTTGGGATAAATGCTCTAAAACTTCAGCATCTAAAATAAGGGACACAGTCTGGAAAAAAGAGCTTACTAAATTGTATGGTCCCCAGAAGGGGGGCGTCCAAGTGACAGGTTTCTTTAAATATAATTAAATTTTATGGAAAACCCGATATTGGTATTTTTACTTTCCTAAGGTTTTTTGGGTATGGAGCATGGGGTTGTGGAAAAGTCCAAAATTGGAAATAGAATTGGAAACTTCCCCTAAAATCTAAAGATTTTCTTAAATGGGTTGTCTCCTCCAAATATTAGCTTTTTAACAGTGGGGACACTAAATGGAGAGGTTTTCCAAATATATTGTTTGTTTAATTTTTTATTGTAGGGGTACAAATGATTTTTTAAAAAATTTTTGGTACTGGACCCCGGGGGTAAGCTCATGTTGTTGTTCTAAAGTTTAAATTTAAATTACCCCTTTTTTAGGAATTAGAGGGGGCCAGAGGTATCCAACAGCACGGCAGTTGTGCATAGTAAGGGAGTTAAAAGTTTGGCTGGTGCTGTGATACTAGAGAAAAGGAGGATATAGAAGTTTTAGGGAGAGATGTCGGTGTTCTAGCCCAGTCCAGGGGGTGTGCAGATGATAAGCTACTTCTGAAGGAAAGAAACAGTGACAGAAAAAATAGAGTCCTGTGGTGCTGCAACATTCAATGAGCGTGAAGAGAGCAGCCAGTGATCACAGCACAGGATGGCGGGATATAACTGGTGAAAACTCAAAATATTGTGGCTATTAACCCTGTTTAAAGCAATTAAAAATGTGTGAGCCAGGAATCAATAATTGTGTTACCCCTGATGTTTGAGAAATTACTGTATTTAAAAATAGACTTAATAAAAACCGTTAAAATGCTTTACAGTGGAAAACTGGTATTTGGAAGGTTTTCTGTAAAGTGGTAAAAACAAAGAGGCTACTCAATGCAACCCCTCCTCCCCCAATTCCAAAAAAACTCTTAACACCCATGCGCAACCCCAAACACATTGGCACGTGGATAAAACCCCTCGCCTGTTCTGCCCGCCTCACCCCCTGTTTTTTTATCTGATAGCAGGGATGATGTCATCACACAGGTTTACGGCACAGAACTGCAAGCGCTGGAGCTTGAGTGTTATCTGATTAACAAAAGGAGATAGTTTCAACTGTTTAATTCAGCATCTCTGGGCCCCGGAAGCAGGAGTTTTTTTTTTTTCTAATCTAACTAATTTAGCAGAAGTTTGAATACTGGAGCTTATTGCTTTTAACACACACCTTCCAGGGGTGCAGGATGATGAATGAAAGTTTGCTGTCTCTGTGAAAAAAACATGATGAACACCCCCTTAAGGGTCTTTCCAAAATCTTTTTTAATGGAAGAAGTGGTTTTATTATTGTGTACCAAGGAATTTTTGGACCCAAAATTTTTAGGTTTTTTGGGTTTAGGGATTTTTTTATAATCAGGTCATTGGTGGGGGATTGGTGGAGAATAATCACCAAAAGGGCAGTAAGGGGGAAAAAAGTGAGGAATTTTGATGGATGGATTCAAGAAACCCTTTTTTTCTAAGTTTTCCTCCTGGAATTTTAAAATT
>JAODAL010087096.1:0-10044 GCA_025379985.1 Phyllomedusa bahiana | reverse complement strand
CCCCCCCTGTGTTGTGTGTGGATCCCCCCCTTGTGTGTGTGTATACCCCCCCCGTGTGTGTGTGTATACCCCCCCGTGTGTGTGTGTGTGTGTGTATACATTCCCCCCTGTGTGTGTGTATATTCCCCCCCTGTGTGTGTGTGTATTCCCCCCCGTGTGTGTGTGTATACATACCCCCCCCTGTGTGTGTGTGTATACCCCCCTGTGTGTGTGTGTGTGTATACATACCCCCCTGTGTGTGTGTGTGTGTATACATACCCCCCTGTGTGTGTGTGTGTACATACCCCTCTATATGTGACCCAACTGTTCTGGGTTTTTGTGTTTTTTAGCAATTCAAGTACCTGCAGTTCCGTCAGAGCCTCCCGAAGCTCCTGAGACTCGGCTGCGTCCAATCCTTGTACCTCACCCGGAATTTCGTTGTCCTCTATTTTTTCTTGGGTACGCCTGTCCGTGTCCTCTCCATCTGCACACACATTACACTACACTATATACAGTATCTCCCAGAAGTAAGTACACCCCTGTATATACAGAAGTCCATGCACAGCTTCTATCGCAGTATCAATTTGGTGCCCTCAAAATAACTCAACATAATCATCAATTTCTAAGCCACTGGGGACAAAAGTGAGGACGCCCCTAAGAGACTGCAAAAGTGAGGACGCCCCTAAGAGACTGCAAAAGTGAGGACGCCCCTAAGAGACTGCAAAAGTGAGGACAAGTTGTGCCCAGTGTCGCCCCATTATTTCCCAGCAGTGCCTTAACTCTCTTGGGCCTGAGGTCACTAGAGCTTCACAGGCTGCAGCCACTGGAATCCTCTTCCCTCCTCCATGAGGACATCACGGAGCTGGTGGAGGTTAGAGACCTTATGCTCCTCCAGCTTACGTTTGAGGAGGCTCCACAGATGCTCCATAGGGTTTAGGTCTGGAGACAGTGGAGGTCTTGGAGGTGTTTGGGGTCGTTATCATCGTGGATACTGTCCTGAGGCCCAGAAGGGAGGGGACCACCTTCTGCTTCAGGATGTCACGGTACATGTTGGTATTCATGGTTCCCTCAATGACCTGTAGCTCTCCACAGCTGGCAGCGCTCATGCGGCCCAAACCATGACCCTCCCACCACCATGCCTGACTGTAGGCAGACACACTTGTCTTTGTGTTCCTCCCCTGGTTGCCGCCACACATGCCTGACACCATCTGAACTAGATAAGTTTCTCTTGGTCTCATCAGACCTCGTGGTTCCAGTAATCCATGTCCTTAGTCTCTTGTCTTCAGCAAACTGTTTGCAGCCTTTCTTGTGCATCATCTTTAGAGGAGGCTTCCTTCTGGGACGACAGCCATGCAGACTGATGCAGTGTGCGGTGTATGGTCTGAGCTGCAGCTCAGTGTCAGGGTGTTGGCCCCCGCGCTGCAGCTCAGTGTCAGGGTGTTGGCCCCCGCGCTGCAGCTCAGTGTCAGGGTGTTGGTCCCCGCGCTGCAGCTCAGTGTCAGGGTGTTGGCCCCCGCGCTGCAGCTCAGTGTCGGGGTGCTGACATCTTCTTACAGCCTCGGTCATCTTTATGTAGAGCAACAATTCTTTTCTTCTGATCCTCAGACAATTTGTCCATTTTCATTTAGGGGTGTCCTCACGTTTGCGGTCCCTTAGGGGTGTCCTCACGTTTGCGGTCCCTTAGGGGTGTCCTCACTTTTGCGGTCCATTAGGGGTGTCCTCACGTTTGAGGTCACTTAGGGGTGTCCTCACGTTTGCGGTCCCTTAGGGGTGTCCTCACGTTTGCGGTCCCTTAGGGGTGTCCTCACGTTTGCGGTCCCTGAGGGGTGTCCTCACTTTTGTCCCCATAGACATTGATGCTGGGAGTTCTTCCCTGTGATACAAGCCGGGAACTGACTACTCTACATTGTATCACTTAGTGGTGTCCTCTCTTAGGGGTGTCCTAACTTTTGCTGTCACTTAGGGGTGTCCTCACTTTTGTCCCCATAGACACTGATGCTGTGAGTTCTTCCCTATGATGCAAGCTGGGCACTGACTACTTTACATTGTATCACTTAGGGGTGTCCTCACTTTTGCGGTCCCTTAGGGTTGTCCTCACTCTTGCTGTCCCTTAGGGGTGTCCTCACTTTTGTCCCCATAGACATTGATGCTGTGACTACTTTAGATTGTATCGGGGTCAGATCCTCAGTGTTGTCCCAGGAGAAGATAGAAGACGAGATTTATAGGAATTTGCGATGTCATTTTGTTAGGTACTGTACACACGCGCACACGTTCCACTTTACACCCGTTACACTATATACATATATACACACATTACACTATATACATATATAAACACGTTACACTATATACATATATACACACGTTACACTATATACATATATACACACGTTACACTATATACATATATACACACGTTACACTATATACATATATATACACACGTTACACTATATACATATATATACACACGTTACACTATATACATATATATACACACGTTACACTATATACATATATATACACACGTTACCACCGGCTTCTCGTGACCTCTGTCTTTTATTTCAGGCTATATTCCACGTAAATGGATCCAAGCGGTGGTGAAGCTCCAGATGGACCCGTGAGTGTCCCCTGCTGTGCGGCCCCTATGACCCCGTGTGGCTCCTATGACCCGGGGCTGTGCGCCCCCTATGACCCGGGGCTGTGCGCCCCCTATGACCCGGGGCTGTGCGCCCCCTATGACCCGGGGCTGTGCGCCCCCTATGACCCGGGGCTGTGCGCCCCCTATGACACGGGGCTGTGCGCCCACCGGTATGACCGGGGCTGTGCGCCCCCTATGACCGGGGCTGTGGCCCTGACCCGGGCTGTGCCCCTATGACCCGGGGCTGTGCGCCCCTATGACCCGGGTGTGCGCCCCTATGACCGGGCTGTGCGCCCCCTATGACCGGGTGGGCCCCCTAGACCCGGGGCTGTGCGCCCCCTATGACCCGGGGCTGTGCCGCCCCTATGACCCGGGGCTGTGCGCCCCTATGACCCGGGGCTGTGCGCCCCCTATGACCCGGGGCTGTGCGCCCCCTATGACCCGGGGCTGTGCGCCCCCTATGACCCGGGGCTGTGCGCCCCCTATGACCCGGGGCTGTGCGCCCCCTATGGCCCGGGGCTGTGCGCCCCCTATGACCCGGGGCTGTGCGCCCCCTATGACCCGGGGCTGTGCGCCCCCTATGACCCGGGGCTGTGCGCCCCCTATGACCCGGGGCTGTGCGCCCCCTATGACCCGGGGCTGTGCGCCCCCTATGACCAGGGGCTGTGCGGCCCCTCTGGACCCGGGGCTGTGCGGCCCCTATGACCCGGGGCTGTGCGCCCCCTATGACCCGGGGCTGTGCGCCCCCTCTGACCCGGGGCTGTGGGCCCCCTATGCGCCGGGGCTGTGCGCCCCCTATGACCCGGGGCTGTGCGCCCCCCCCCTATGACCCGGGCTGTGCGACCCCTGATGGGACACCGGGCTGTGCGCCCCCTATGACCCGGGGCTCGTGCGGCCCCCTATGACCCGGGGCTGTGCGGCCCCTATGACCCGGGGCTGTGCGCCCCCCCTATGACCCGGGGCTGTGCGCCCCCCTATGACCCGGGTGTGGCGGGAGGGGTTGTTGTGTAGTGTTTAGGTTGCTCCGCTCCCTGGGACTGGTCAGGAGACCTTGATTTTCTGTGCGTTTGCTACTCCCCTGTCACGTGTGTTCTCTGATCTCCACCTCATGGCAGCAGGTACACGAGTCACAGGGGCCTTCCCACCTCAGGTGCTTCTGGTTTACCTGTAGGACTCTCATGTAGCCTTGTCTCCATACAGAACATGGAGGCGGCCGGTGCTCCGCTCCTCCCTGCCCGGAAATCGCAGTCTTTGCCTCTGTACTTTCCATACAGGAGGGTCTGAGGTGAATGACAATTGTCGGGGGGACGAGGCATCTGCTTGGAAACCGGAGAAGCCTCCAGACGCAGTGAAGCCACCGAGCGATCCATGTGCTTCTAAGGTGGCTCCTGAGGAGCCGAGGCTGTGGGACCAGAACCCGAGCTATTCAACCGCCGGAATCGGATACAATCCTGCACCCCTGGATTTCATGTGGAGGAAGAAAGGAAATTCTACCCTTTAGCTGAGGGCTCTGAAGCCGCCTGATACTGAGGAGATACAGGGCCAAGCGATGGGAGAGTCGGAGAGGAGCATTCCCAATCCATAAAAATCCATGGGGGGGCGGGGGCAATCCTAGGACGCAGCAGGACTTAGCGTTAACTGGTGATCCCGAGAGAAGCGAGACACAGGCTTCACATTACATCTGGGAGCAAGGTCCAAAAATGGGTGCACGAACCCCAAAGGTGGTTAGGAAGCTTCCCTGTGAGGACTGATCCCAATCCTATAGAAAACGGAGGGATCACAGGCTCTTATCTGTATATAGAGGAACGGTCGGGGGGGCAGGCTCATCCGCTTTTTATGTAACCTGGCTGAACCGTTGTGTAAACCAAGCCCTTCTCACCCACACACCCTAATAGATTGTAAGCTCCTGGGCCCTCACACCTTGTGTCTGATCTGTGAGTAGCTTTTTCTGTATTATGTTTTTTTGTTCGTACTTCTACTCCCGAAACTGTAAAGTGCTGCGGAATATGTTGGCGCTATAAATAAAATTGTTATGGATTGCCCAACATGGCAGCCGCCGGAGCTGGAAGATCCCTCCTAAAGACGTTAAGGGAAAACCAGCCCCACCCACACAGGCCGTGTTGGTGACGGACGACTTTGTAGAGGGCTTGGCTAGAGGAGCCTAGTGACTCGATCCTTGGCAACCCTCGGAAGGTAGTTTGATGCACCCCCAGCTGCTCGTGATGGGGAAGGTGGAGCTGCCCGAATGGTGGCATGGACAGAGACCTCAATACTGACCAGGCCTAAGGGGCGCCGACGCCACAAAGCTCACGGCCACTACTATTGCTTATTCATCCTTTCTGACAATTTCTCAGTTGCTTCTGGATGGAGACCATGAAGAGCGCAGCCCTTATTCCAGGAGAACCTCCACTTTCCACCCATTGGTCCTGCAGTTCTTCTGTCTCTTACCAAATCTAGGATCAGTATGAATTTTTTTCATTTTATCTTATTCCAGTTCCCAAAAAGGGGTTTTGTTGGTTGGGACTCTCCCCTTGAAATCAATAGATGTTCTGAGCAGCAGTGAGCGGTCTGGGGACAACACACGGGCACCAGGGCTGTGGAGTCGGCAAGCTGAAGCTCCGACTCCTCAATTTCCCAAACCTCCGACTCCCTCATACTCGGCGCATGTTTAAGTGATAACTTTCCTGCAGTAAAATGGTAACATCTGGCTGTTTATCACCTTATGATACAATAATCAAGCTATTTAGGTAGAACAGACAGCGACAAGCAAAAGGGTAACAAGGTTTTGATCTTTTGAACACTTGTGGGTAGAGTTGAAGAAAAAGCTGTATTTGTATCCAAGTCCAGTCTGCACCAACATTGGGAACGTGTAGAAGAGACCTGGGATCAGATTTTGGTCAATACGTGCATGAATCTGATCCAGAGCCCAGAAGGATTCAGGCTGAGCTGAAAACCAAAGGTGGATTTCCCAAATACTAACAAAATAATGAAAATTAACATTTTGATTTTTAGGAGCAACTAAGCAGATGCTAAATACTTGCAAGTCACATTTATGTATAGGATGTAAGATGACTGTATATAAAATTTACAGTAGCCTCATGTACAAAGCTGTAGTGAAGGGTGAGATACGGAGTCTGAAAGTCACAAGGGCAGAACATTGTTACCCTTTTGCTTGTCAGTGTAAAATATATTTATTGGATATGACTTTAGAACACAAAAAAATTGTAAATATGCAAAACACTGCAGGAACATTTGTGGAGTCTCTGAATTTGTTCTGAGAAATAGTATCACCCCCATCAGATCCTTCATGGATGACCTCACATCTGCGCTCATTATTTCCAGGCTAGAGAACGGCCTCTCTACACTAACTTGGGGGCAAAGCGCTGACCACAGGGCTAACATCTCTAACAATGTCAGGGTATAAAGGAATTGCCTCAGCCACAGTCAGGTCTGATGAATGGTTGATCTTCCACTTCTTTGAAAACAGCTGAAATCTGTTTGCCCTGGGAGCGGAGTCTTCTCCCCTGGGGCAGCGCTTTGCCTGCTCCGTGTCATCAATTACACTCCTCATGTGATGAGGCTGAAGATATGGAGCAGGAGCACTGGCCGGACCCAGTTCCTCTTGCTCTTTGCATCGAACTAACTGGACCAACTCATTATATATTTTGGGAGTCGGAGTCGCTCCATTTTATGACGACTCCGACTCCTGCAAAATAGGCTCCGACTCCACAGTCCTGACGGGCACAGCCGCCTCTCCACCTTGACTGTGTGGAAAGCTGAATAGAGGGAAGACCTCATTATGGGGTGTCCAGATATTGCTGTAGGCTGCAGCCATAACATGAAGTCCTCCCTGATAGTCCTGTCTTCTGTGCAGACATGTGCCATCACTGGACTCTCTCCGTGGACTCCTGGACTTGTCGCTATTTTACCAGATTTGGCTGTCTGGCGTGTTTCTCCTTACCACCTGGTATATCGTGTGGCTGCTGTTCAAGATCTATACTACAGAGGTGAGTAGGACCAATGGTGTTTGTTGTATATGGCTGCAGTCGCACAGAGGATTGCTGCTCTGGGGGTCCGGTCCTGTGTGAATGGTTCTATCGGTGGTGGTTCTGATCGGTGAGGCCATATGTTTGGTTCTTGAGTAGATTAGAGGCCATGGGTTTGGCTCTAGTATAGAGTGGGGTATGGTAATGAGAGGCCATGGGTTTGGTTCTTTGGGTTTCATTGATGAATGAGGCCATGTGTTTGGCTCCAGGTATAGAGTGGGGTACGGTGATGAGGCCATAGGTTTGGTTTTTGTATAGAATAGGGTATGGTGATGAAAGACTATTGGTTTGGTTCATGTATAGCTTGGGTACAGTGATGAGTGAGGCTATTATTATTATTTTTTATTTATTTTAAAGCGCCATTGATTCCAGGGCGCTGTACATTCGAGGGGGTTACATACATTACATAAGTCAGACGAGTACAGTGATAAGTGATGAATGACAATTGGCACAACAGAGGGAGAGAGGGCCCTGCCCGCGAGGGCTTACAATCTACGAGGAGGGGGAAAGAGACAGGAGGTGAGGGGCAGACATATTTGTGGAGGAAGTAGTGATAACAAGGTTAGTGTAGGTTATAGGCAAGCCTGAAGAAATGGGTTTTCAGGTTACTTTTGAAGCTGGTGAAAGTGGAGGAGAGTCTAATGTGTTGGGGCAGTGAGTTCCAGAGTGTGGGGGAAGCACGGAAGAAATCTTGGAGACGGTTATGTGAGGAGCTGATAAGGGGAGAGCAGAGGAGAAGGTCCTGTGAGGAGCGGAGATTGCGTGAGGGGAGATATTTGGAAATTAGAGCAGAGATGTATGGAGGGGAGAGGTCATGGAGAGCCTTGTAGGTCAGTTCTTGTATAGAGCGTGGTATGGCAATGAGAGGCCATGGGTATGGCTCTTGAGAGGAGTAAGCCGGCAAAGCTCTCGCCAGTACTAGGAAAAATCTTGTTTTTCCATTCATTGACTTATGTCGAGTACAATGGTGGATGTTCCCCCTGTCCCCAGCCAGTCCTGGTAACCATCTTGTGTTTCCATTCATTGACTTGTGTAGAGTTGGGGACGATGGTGGATGCTCCTGGTCCTAGTAACCAGTTAATGTGTCCATTCATGGACTTGTGTAGAGTCGGGTACAATGGTGGATGCTCCGGGTCCTAGTAATCGGTTCATGTGTCCATTCATTGACTTGTGTAGAGTCGGGTTCGATGGTGGATGCTCCGGGTCCTAGTAACCGGTTCATGTGTCCATTCATTGACTTGTGTAGAGTTGGGGACGATGGTGGATGTCCTGGTTCCTAGTAACCGGTTCATGTGTCCATTCATGACTTGTGTAGAGTTGGGGACGATGGTGGATGCCCTGGTCCTAGTAACCGGTTCATGTGTCATTCATGGACTTGTGTAGAGTCGGGACGATGGTGGATGCTCCTTGTCCTAGTAACCGGTTCATGTGTCCATTCATTGACTTGTGTAGAGTCGGGTACGATGGTGGATGCTCCTTGTACAAGTAACCGGATCATGTGTCCATTCATTGACTTGTGTAGAGTTGGGGACGATGGTGGATGCTCCTGGTCCTAGTAACCGGTTCATGTGTCCATTCATGGACTTGTGTAGAGTCGGGGACGATGGTGGATTCTCCTTGTCCTAGTTTACGGCTCATGTGTCCATTCATTGACTTGTGTAGAGTCGGGTACGATGGTGGATGCTCCTTGTCCTAGTAACCGGTTCATGTGTCCCTTCAACGACTTGTGTAGAGTCGGGGACTATGGTGGATGCTCCTGGTCCTAGTAACCGGTTCATGTGTCCATTCATTGACTTGTGTAGAGACAGGGACGATGGTGGATGTTCCTGGTCCTAGTCACCATCTCGTGTCCATTCATTGACTTGTGTAGAGTTGGGGACGATGGTGGATGCTCCTGGTCCTAGTAACCGGTTCATGTGTCCATTCATTGACTTGTGTAGAGTTGGGGACGATGGTGGATGCTCCTGGTCCTAGTAACCGGTTCATGTGTCCATTCATTGACTTGAGTAGAGTTGGGGACGATGGTGGATGCTCCTGGTCCTAGTAACCGGTTCATGTGTCCATTCATTGACTTGTGTAGAGTTGGGGACGATGGTGGTTGCTCCTTGTCCTAGTAACCGGTTCATGTGTCCATTCATTGACTTGTGTAGAGTCGGGGACGTTGGTGGATGTTCCGGGTCCTAGTAACCGGTTCATGTGTCCATTCATTGACTTGTGTAGAGTCGGGGACGATGGTGGATGCTCCTTGTCCTAGTAACCGGTTCATGTGTCCATTCATTGACTTGTGTAGAGTCGGGGACGTTGGTGGATGTTCCGGGTCCTAGTAACCGGTTCATGTGTCCATTCATTGACTTGTGTAGAGCCCGGGACGATGGGGATGCTCCTGTCCTAGTAACCGGTTCAGTGTCCATTCTTTGATTTGGGTTTTAAGTCGGGGTTGGTGGTGTTCCGGGTCCTAGTAACGGTTCATGTGTCCATTCATTGACTTGTGTAGAGTCGGGGGAAGATGGTGGATGCTCCTTGTCCTAGAACCGGTTCATGTGTCCATTCATTGACTTGTGTAGAGTCGGGGACGTTGGTGGATGTTCCGGGTCCTAGTAACCGGTTCATGTGTCCATTCATGGACTTGTGTAGAGTCGGGGACGTTGGTGGATGTTCCGGGTCCTAGTAACCGGTTCATGTGTCCATTCATGGACTTGTGTAGAGTCGGGTACGATGGTGGATGCTCCTGGTCCTAGTAACCAGTTCATGTGTCCATTCATGGACTTGTGTAGGGTTCTGCTACTAACCCTTCCCTACTTCTAGGCTCGTGTGTTTCCCGTGCAGACGGCCTTCCCTGAAGAAGCGGACAAATGTCTCCCGACCATGCTGAGCTGTGACGCTCCTCTGCTGAAAGTGAGTAATCCCGAAATCTCTCAGAGGCGGGACCTTCCCAGTCTGCGGCGCCCACCGGGCCGGATGTCTGTCTGCATGCTGCGTCCTCCTCAGTGGGGCCGGCTGTACAGGCTGCTCTGGGACATGGCCGCGGCGAGGACTGCTCCTCCAGGTACAGGGGGCATGGATGTGGGGAAGCCCCAGAGCAGAACGCATGGTCTTCTGGCTGATTTTATGGCTGTTCCTGTGTCGAGCATTAAACATGTAGGTGATGGGGAATAAAATCGCTTAACAAATTACCAATCTGATTTTGGTTCATTGCAGAGATGCAGCAGGTTGTCTCTCCTGTTACTTACTGATGGTTTCCTTGGTGACGGACCCACAATAAAATACAGATTAAACACCTTAAACTTTTATATATAGTATAAAATATCAGAAACCAAAAGATCCCGGTGATTGGGGCCGAAAGGGCCTCCCCCCCAGCTGATATTTGGAGACGGGGTT
>JAODAL010087095.1:0-10044 GCA_025379985.1 Phyllomedusa bahiana | reverse complement strand
TGATATTATGATTGGAAAAAATAGGGGTTGAACAGCCAGTTGTTTGCTATCCTGGGCATTGTTTTGGGGTGGTATCTAATGTAGATGCACAATCACTGTAATAGCATTTCAGTCCTGTACTGTGGCAAATGCAATTTGTTAGTTGTTTATGTTTTGACAGTAAAGTACATTTTGTTTTCAAAGATTATAGTTTAACTTGTTAAAATTGCACCATAATACATAATGAAAAAATTGCTTAAGAAAATCATTGCTTTACAAACGGATATTGCAATGATTTAGAAGGCTGCAAATGAAACGATCCTTTTTCCAAGGATCAATGAATGCACTTTATTAGAATGAATAAATCACATTTTAATTATAGATACAATAAGAAAATGTACTTCTCTTTTCTGTTTCAATCAAATTGATCAGGATACCTGTAGAGAATTGGCTTTAACAGCTCATTATCAGCCAATTAATATGCAGGTTTAAATGTGACAACTATTCTAGCTGACCATAAAAGACGGATTTTATTGAAGTATTAATAGACACAGAATAGCTGACTTCCACTGTACTAAATGAGGTCAGCTAAAAAAAAAATCATTCCACTTACTAACTTCATTGCAAATCTAAAATAACCTTAGCTGTTGCTGTAATTTAAGGCAATCTATTCCCGAAATAGGAGAGATAATTTAATTAAACTCAACTGAAGCATAAATCTTTCTCCCTTGATAAAAGGCGCTTTTTCATTTCTTTTTTAAAAAAAACTTACTTAAATGAAAATAATTATTTTAAAAATTACAGTGAAGATAGAACCAACTATATGCCTGCCTGCCTTTCTTATGCAATAGTTAATCAACATTTCCAGGGTTAAAAATAATATAATTCATGAAAGATAAACTCACTTTTTGCAACAGAAAAATTACATTTAGAGGCTAAGGGTGTATACAGAGGTATTCCGGGGGTTCCACAAATAAGTTAATAAAGAAGCTGTCACTTAACAAATTTATCAAAATGTACCAGGATAAATTTAATGCAATTTGCATTGATATGCTTGGAAATTTCTTTGTTATGCCAAACTTATGGTTGACATTTATTTAATACATCTACTGTATAAACCAGAAGTTTACATACACTACATAAAAAGACATATATTCATGTTTTTCTCACTATCTGACATGAAATCAGATAAACCTTACCCGTTTTAAGTCAATTAGGATTACCAAAAGTATTTTGCCAAATGCCAGAATAATGAGAGAGAGAGAATTTCTAAGGCATTTTTATTACTTTCTGTAAAGTCAAAAGTTTACATACATTTAAATAGTATTTGGTAGCATTGCCTTTAAATTGTACGACTTAGGTCAAACATTTTGGGTATCCTTCCATAAGCTTCTGACAATAGTTCTTAGGAATTTTAGCCCATTCCTCCTGACAGAACTGGTTTAACTGAGCCATGTTTATAGGTTGCCTTGCTCGCACCTGCCTTTTCAGCTTTTCCCACAAATTTTCAATAGGGTTGAGATCAGGGCTTTATGATAGCCACTCCAAAACATTGACTTGGTTTTCCTTTAGCCACTTTGTAACTAATTTGGCAGTATGCTTTGGGCAATTGTCCATTTGGAAGACCCATTTCTGCCCAAGCTTTAACTTCCTGGCTAATGTCTTGACATATTACTTCAGTATTGCCACATAGTCTTCTTTCCTCGTGATGCCATCTATTTTGTGAAGTGCATCTGTCCCTCCTGCAGCAAAACAACCCCACAACATGATGCTGCCACCCCCATGTTTCACAGTTGGGATGGTGTTCTTAGGCTTCCAAGCTTCTCCCTTTTTCCTCCAAATGTAACAATGATCATTATGGCCAAACAGTTACATTTTAGTTTCGTTAGACCACAGGGCATGTCTCCACAAATGTAGCTCTTTGTCCACCAGCATCTTCACAACATCTTTTGCTTTTGTTATTGGGTTGATATGCACATGTCAGAACAAAGCACTTCACCTCTGAGAAACAGAACCCGTCTCCTTCCTGAGCGGTATGATGCCTGGACTTTCCCATCTTGTTTGTACTTGCATATAATTGTTTGTACAGATGGACGAGGCACCTTCAGGTATCTGGAAATTGCACCCAAGAATGAAACAGAATTGTGCAAGTCTACAATTATCTTCTTGATAGCTTGACTAATTTCTTTAGACTTTCCCATGATGTTTCTGGTGTGAATTAAAATACATACACAGGTGTGTCTCTAATTAACTCAGATGTTGCCAATAAACCGATACGAAGTTTCCAAAGACATGACATCATCATATGGGCTGTCCCAAATTGTTTAAAGTCATAGTAATCCTAGTGTATGTAAACTTTTGACTTTGCAGAAAATAATCAAAATGCCTTGGAAAATTCTTTGTCTCTCATTATTTTGGCGTTTGGCAAATATAAATAATTTTGGTAATCCTAATTGACCTAAAATGTGTAAGGTTTAGTCTGAAGGTGGGTTCGAGGATAACTTCAATCCCAGATGTTTAATAACTTAGATGCAATAGTCCCTGTGATTGTCATGTTTAAGCCATTGAGGCAAGATGAAGAAAAACTGTATAATCCCAATATAATGCAGAAAATAAGTTTTGCAGAATATTGTACATGCGATCAAGCAATCACATATTGAAGTCACCCTGGGAGAGTAAAAGTAATAATATAAAATAAAAATTTTAAAAATATACAAAAAATTCAAAAACTTATTTTAAACATCTGCTGACATTGCATTATTTATCCAGTGAATACTGTAAAAATAAAAAAATATCTACTACCATAATTGTCCCAAAGTGATTAGAAAGTTGTTTGCCCCTCCCCTCCCCATTTAAAAGTAACAAACAGAAAATTACTGCACACCTCACAGAAACGTTTTGAATGCTATAACCCAGTCCTGCGCTTGGCTATTGTAAAACTTTTCCACTTTTTTTCCATGATGTTAGGCTTTATTTTTTTGTTTTTTTTCTTAGTATGAAAAAAATAATAAGAAAAATTGTTTTTAACATTTTTTACTTATTATTATTTTGTTATTTTTTAA
The DNA here is from genome assembly GCA_025379985.1 of Phyllomedusa bahiana. Classification (NCBI taxonomy): domain Eukaryota; kingdom Metazoa; phylum Chordata; class Amphibia; order Anura; family Hylidae; genus Phyllomedusa; species Phyllomedusa bahiana. Next base: position 7,003 of record JAODAL010087095.1, on the reverse strand, counting down.
CAGCAAAAGTGGCACTAAAATAAGTCTTATAATTGTGTCATTTTTCCATTACAGACATTTAAACATAGGTGATATAAAGTTTTAGGAGAGAGGATAGTGGCTAAAAGTTGCAGTTTTGTCTGTTTTTTTGTGTGTGGGGATTTTCCTCTTTTAACTAGGGTTGGTATTTTAGCCCCGGGAAATCCGGGAGAAATACATCTCCTGCATTGAGTGCAGAGCTGATCTGAGTCTGAATAGACCCAGCAGTTCAGGCAGTTGCCAAGCTCCAGTGGTCATATGACTGCTGCCTCTCTGTGCGCTCTTTGGGTACTGTATACACATCGATCAAAAAGCCAGGAATGGTAATAAACACTCCCTGTCTTCTCAGAGGAGAGTTCTGCTATCGAAGATAGCCAGTTCTCCACCCACGCAGTAGTACAATTGGTGAACAGCTATGTTCTCTCCAAAACCTCCATGCAGAAATAAACTGCCACCTCCAGGACAATTATAGTCAACGTCAGTTAGCAAGCAAAGTAGAAAAACATGCCAAAAAAAACATGAGTTTTGTATCACTGTAGTCATGCTAAACAGCAGAATAAAGTTAAAGTACTAGGCCTGTTAAGCTTCGTAAAAAATTAAACTAAACTTACAATGATGACAATAGTTTTTTTTCTCCATTCCACCCAACAATTTTTTTTATTTGCTTTCCAATACATTATACAATATGTTAAGTGATACCATTAAATACAAACTTTCCTGCAAAAAAAATAAATACAATTTTTTGAAGAAATAAATAAGTGATTGCTAATGGAAGGTAGGAATGTAAAACTTTAAACACTGTCACAAAATATTTGCTGTCATGGCATGTATTTCATAAATTTGGTGCCTTGGCACCAAATCTTAGCATTGCACTTATTTCAAGACATTGGTCAGGTAAAAAAAAAAATACAAATTTGGTGCACCATGGAGAAGATTTATTAAGAGTGGAAATCACTTAATATAATAGGGTTTGCATCAATGTTATCAAGATATAGTATGATTAGAGATGGGCGAATTTCTCAAAAATTCGATGCGCCGAGTTTGCTGAATTTTCCGACAAAATTATTTTCGTCCCAAATTAATTTTTGTTTCCTGGCTGCAGAGAGCCTGTAGGGTGCTATGCAACATAGTGCCATGCTCAAATATTCAGAGGGGGCTTGGTTTGGTCGTCATACAATGCTGTGTTTTAGTATGAAACGCACATGACTGCCGCCGCTATTAGAATCACTTCACTCTTCAAATCCCTGGGCACGTACAGGGGCAAAACTGACTAAATAACTGAAGCGGGAACACAGCCTGGCAAAGTCATGGCAGCGGCAGTTGGAAAAAAACAAGCTGAGGGCTAAGATCCTACAATAGCGTCAAAGAACACAATAGTAGGTTCCTGGAGCCGCCACAGGTCACAGCACAGTAAGGGGATGTCACAGCAGCGGTCACTCTGCGAGACCACAGCTTCCGGTGTCATCTAGTGGCCATGTGTTGACCACACACTAGGTCATACACTTTCTCCCAGATGACTTCTGACAACCCCAGCAAAGAGTCGGTGGGTTTGTCAGACACAACCCTCAGTTGGCATGACCCGGGAGCAGGTGAGGGGCCCTCACCTGTCCTCACCCGCCTCTGTCCCGTTCGTTTCCCACACCCAGAGAATTACTATGTGCCGTGGCCTCTGTGCCACTATATAGTGAGGACCAACTATTTGAGGACAGTGGGTAGCAAAGAGGTGGGGAAGACATCCGCTGCTTCTTGCAGAAGTAGGTGAGTAGTGATGAGGAGAGTGGCAAGGGGGGTTATGTTGTGAGCGGTCAGGTTATGTACAGCGACAACATTGAGGAGGACGACAGTGACAGGGAAACACTAATCTATGTAGCCGATCGTACATGGGAGCCGGGTGAAGCAAGTGAAGCTGGGACAAGGTATTCTGGTGCCCTAGTTAAACAAGGCATAAAGTGCCCCCCAAATGGAAAATTCAGCCCACTCCATGCCTCCTTGCGCCCCCTTTTCTGCCTGGGATGAAGTGGCGCCCTAGATGGTCGCCTACCTTCGACTACCCATTGTCCCGGCCCTGAAAGTAAGGGCTACATAATTATCATTGGGAGAAGAGAGCAGCAGTATGCGTGTGAGGTAGTGGCGCAGCCCGCAAGTCGGTAGTGTAGCTAGGAGTCAGCAGGGAGGCAGCAGTGCGAGGTTGGGAGCCAAACGGCCACGATTTAGACCACCAACTTTGCAGGTCCCAGAAAGTGGCGGCACAGGGGCTCATCAGGACAGTGGCAGTAACAGTCAGTCAGTGCGGAGCATTGGTGGTAAAAATCACCTACTCCGCGGTGTGCCAGTTTTTTAACAAGACACCAGAGGAGGCGAACATGGCTATATGTACAGTAGAATCTGTGGGCAGAAAGTAAAGCATGACCAGGGACCTAACACTAGCACCACGGCCCTGCATCAACATCATGCAGTGTCACCATGCAATGGCCTGGGAGAAACGTGTCTCAGATGTGGTGGTCAATTCTGTCCCAAAAGCAGCAGCACCCAGCTGCACGCCTCCCATTTCAGGCAGTCAAAGCTTCACCACCATCATCTACCGGTCCAGATACTCCGGTTCCTCGGCGCTCATGGTGCCAGCAGTCGTTCACCGAGACGATTGACAGCAGTATGCGTCTAGCCATCTCTAAGTGCAGAAGCTGACCGTGCTCCTGTCCAAATTGGTGGTACTGCTGTCCCTTCTTTTTCAAGTGGTGGACTCTGCACCATTCAGAGAACTGGCCAGGAAACTTTGCATTCACTTTGGCTATTTCTACACCGCACAGCACACCCTCCTTGAGCTAAACAGAACAGAGAAACCATAAACAGAGAAAAACAGGAATTTATGAACGGGGAAATTGATGAACAGGAATAAATATATTAACAGGGGTAAATTGATGAACAGGAATAAATATATTAAAGGGGTTTTGCCACAATGTAATGTTGACGTGGGATCCTCCAAAATGGGTTTTTAATCACTTTTCTAAATATATGTGATTACAAAAATTGCAGCCTTAGAGAGCTGCAGCCTTCCTTACCTGCCCTTGGTAACTTCAAAGTTTGGATTTGATACGGCCTGACAGGAGCTGCTGGACGGGCTTGCACAGAGAGAGCTTCTTATCTGATGAGACTGAGCTGCAGAAGTTTTCAAGGCACCGGGTAGCAATATGTTTTCTTATGTATACAGAATAAACTAGTTGTAGTGTGATTAGATCCCTGCTTTATCTGATGACAGAGAACATGAAGGAGCTTTCAAGCTGCTGAGGAGAAAAGGTGTTGTTTTTTGTATATAGAATCCACAAGTTGCAGTTTGATTATTTCAGTGAACATGTCACACGATCCCTAATGCAGCTCATGCTCTGGCTGTGTGCGTCTCTCTCTCTTTCAGCTCCGTGATTTGTTTACATTAGCTTCTTAGCAGATAAGGCTCCTCCTGGCAAAACCCCTTTAACAGGGGGAAATTGATGAACAGGAATAAATATATTAACAGGGGGAAATTGATGAACAGGGGGAAATTGATGAACAGGGAGAAATTGATGAACGGGGAAATTGATGAACAGAGGGAAATTGATGAACAGGGAGAAATTGATGAACAGGGGGAAATTAATAAACAGAGAAAGGCCATTAACGATTTTTGATGATTCAAGTGGATAGGTGTATTTCCCTGGGCGAACGAAGTCAGACATGGGAAGAACTGCTCCGGGTCATGCAAGATTAAATCGATTTGTGGCTTTCTCCGCGACAAATGAAAATTAGAACCATTGTGACAGACAATAGAAAGAACATGGTGTCCGCACTGCGTAGGAGGAGGGCTGAGCCATGTTTCCAGCGTGGCATACATGTTCAATCTGGTTGTTCATGTCTTACACCCATTTGCAAGACATTCTAAAAATGGCCAGGAAACTTTGCATGCACTTCAGCCGTTCATACACTGCCAAGCACACCCTCCTTAGGCTGCAGCGGCAGACCGACCTCCCCCAACATAGGCTGATATATGACATTTCCACCCGTTGGAATTCCAGCCTCCATATGTTGGAACGACTCAATGAACAGAGAAAGGATATTAATGGTTTATTGATGATCCAAGCGGACAGGAGTACACCCCTGTGTAATTTTAATGTCGGCCAGTTGCAGGTCATGTGTGACACCTGCCGTTTGCTCAGGCCCTTTGAGGTGGACACGTTATTTGTCAGTCACCAGGACTACGGGATCCACTGCTTCATGTCCTGGAACAGATTATGCAAAATCTGTCTGGTCAGGGGACTGGAGACGTAGCGACTACATCTCATGGCCACATTAGTCCAGTGGGGGCTGAGCTGGAGGAGGGAGACATTGGAGCACAAGCAGTGTCTGGCGAAACAAGTGTTTTTTTTTATTCAGATGACAGGAGAGGAGCAGGAGCAACCGGAGGATTAGGAAGATGATCCAGACACCCGGATGTAGTATAAAGTGGAAATGGAGGCAGGGAGTCCCTCAGAGTTACCTGCTCAGATGGCCCGCTGCATGCTGATTTGCTGGCTAGTGACAGCTGAATTGTCACCATCCGGCAGAGGGATAACTTCTGGCTCTCCACCCTCTTGGACCCTCGTTACCAGTCCCAAATGGGGGAATCTTTTACCTGCCAAGACAGAGGACAAACTCAAGTACTATAGAGACATCCTATGTAGTCAGATGGCTGCTTCCTATCTGCGGCATGGTCCATCCTCTAGCAGGTCTGACCGGGTGGTTCATCAGTGCTCATGTACCACTGCCACGGCTCCTGTGGTGGGGTGGGGCGGATACGAGCAATACCATCTCCATCAGCAGCAACCTGAGTCTGGAGTTGTTGATGAACAGCTTTCTTCACCTCCTAGGGATTTAGGTACCCACCAGCAGCAGCACCTTGAGCAGACCCTGAACCCTGGATTCTTTTGGCTACCTGCCTCAGCTACTATTCTGATGCTGCCACCCGCCTGATTCCACACATCTGCTGCCAGCTGCTCCTTCTACCACCCACCATCTTTACCAGGGACTGGTATTGCCACCCACCTCCCCACTCTTCAACGGGCTATTATGTAGCCTTCTGATGCTGCTGCCACCTCACCACTCAGGTCTCCTCATGCTGCTGCCAACTGAGCACTCTCTCAGTCAAACACTCTGTTGTTTTCTAATGCTGTTTCCACCCTCCACCACATTATGACATTGGCACTATGTTTGGTTTTCCCCTTCATTTAATCTGTGGAGTGGATACAAAACACAGAACATATGCAAATATGTTGATGGATTTCAGGCATGTATGTGGCAGAAATACGCACACGCTGTATTTCACTCCAACAAAACAAGAGGAGAAATTAACCCTTGAATATTAAATTCTCTACAGAAATGAACAGGTGAAATTTAATTGGATATATGGGGGGAAAAAACACACTCTATTTGACTCCAAATGGACCACTAACAGACATGAGAGATCTCTGGATATGAAATTCCCTACTGAAAGAACAGGTGAAATTTAAATATATAGATGGCGGACAAAAAACACAATGTATTTGACTCCAAGTACAACACTAAAATGATTGAGGATTCCCAGAATCTGAAATTCCCTAATAATAGCACAGGTGAAATTTAAATGATGGCGGACAAAAAACACTCTGTATTTAACTCCACGTGCAACACTAACAGGATTGAGTGGATTCCTTGAATCTGAAATTCCCTAATAATAGCAAAGGTGAAATTTAAATGATGGCGGACAAAAAACACTCTATTTGACTTGACGTGCAACACTAACAGGATTGAGTGGATTCCTTGAATCTGAAATTCCCTAATAATAGTACAGGTGAAATTGAAATGATGGCGGACAAAAAACACTCTGCATTTGACTGCCAATACAACACTTACAGGATTGAGTGGATTCCTTGAACCTGAAATTCCCTAATAATAGCAGAGGTGAAATTTAAATGATGGTGCACAAAAAACACCTTTTTTTGACTCCAGGTGCAACCCTAACGGGATTGAGTGGTTTCCTTTGAATTTAAAAATTCCCCAAAATAATAGCAAAGGGAAATTTAAATGTTTGGCGGACAAAAAAAATCTGTTTTTTTAAATTTCCATGTTCAACACTTAAAGGGATTGGGGGTTTTCCCTTGAATCTAAAAAATTTCCCTAATAATAGCAGAGGTAAAATTTTTAAATAAAAGGTGCAAAAAAAACATTCCCTTTGATTTCGACGTGAAAACACAAAAACGGGGGTTTTAAAGGGGTTTTCCCAAAAAATTGAAATTCCCTAATAATAGTACGGGTGAAATTGAAATGATGGGGGACAAAAAACACCTGATTTGACTCCCCAAATACAAAAATTTAACAGGATTGAGTGGTTTCCCTTGAACCTAAAAATTCCCAAATTAACAGCACAGGTAAAATTTTAAAAATGATGGCGGACAAAAAACACTCTGTTTTAACTCCACTTTGCAACACAAAACAGGATTGAGTGGTTTCCCTTAAAAATTAAAATTCCCTAATAATAGGAGGTAAAATTTTAAATGATGGTGCACAAAAAACATTCTATTTGACTCGACTTTTCAACAAAACCCAGGATTGAGGGTTTTCCCAAGAATCTGAAATTCCTTAAAAAATAGAACAGGAAAATTTTAAAATAAATGGCGGAAAAAAAACACTCTGTATTTCACTCCCAAAAAACAACACAAAACGGGATTGAGTGAAAAAACCGAATTTTTAAATTTCCCCTAAAATCAGCACGGAAAATTTAAATGAGGGCCCGGAAAAAAAAAATACTCTGTTTTTGCTCCCCAATAAAAAACTTACATTTTTGGGAAGTGGATTCCTTGAACCGTTTTTCCCCCTAATAATAGCACGGGAAAAAACTTAAAAGATGGGGGACAAAAAAACCCCATTTTAAACCCCCAATCCCAACACCCCGGGATTGAGTGGATTCTCAGAATTTAAAATTCCCTAATAATGCAAGGTGAAA
>JAODAL010087094.1:0-10044 GCA_025379985.1 Phyllomedusa bahiana | reverse complement strand
TACAGGGCCCATTTGGGGGGAACAAAAGGGAAACCCGGCCCATTGGGGGAATACAAGTGGGGAAACAGGCCCCAGTTTGGGGTACTTACAAAGGGATACACGCCATGGGGATCAAGAAAGGATACCACCCCAGTTTGTGGATTACATAGACAAGGGGGTTTACCCCCATTGTGGCATGGGGACTAAGGGATACAGGGCCCAGTGTGCTTTTCATAGACGAGGGGTTTACAAGGGCCCAAAAGTGTTATACAAAAACAAGGGATACACGGCCCAGGGTGTGGATACAAAAAAGGGGAAACTCAAGGTGGGATACATAAGGGGAACACCCCTTTGGGAACATAAAAATAACCCCCATTTTGGGATACATAAAAGGGGAAATTTTAAAAAAAGGCCCTTTGGATCATAACAAAGGATACAGGCCAGTTTGGGGATACAAAAGGGGGGATAACGCCCGTTGGGAACAAAAAACAAAGGGGAGGTAACCCCATTTGGGGGGGATCATAAAAGGTAAACGCCCAGTTGTGATACAAAAAACAGAGAGGACCCCCCATGGGGGATATAAAAGGGGAATCAGGCCCAGTTGGTAAAAAAGGGGGATACAGGGCCCAGTTGGGGAAAACAAAACCCGGGGGGTTCACCCCTTTTGATACAAAACCCGAGGGGGAAAAAGCCCAGGGGGATACAAAAAGGGGGTACAGGCCCATTGTGGTTTAAAATAAAAGGGGGAATACAGGGCCCATTTTGGGTTTCAAAAACAGGGGAATCAACCCCCATTGGGGGTTACAAAAAGGGGAAAAAAAAGGGCCCTTGGGGGATACAAAAAAAGAATACAGGGCCCAGGGGGCCGATACATAAAAAGGGGAATACAGGGCCCAGGGGGAACATAAAGGATACACCCCATTTTTAACATAACAAGGGTTTCCCGGGCCCATTTTTGGGGATACATAAAAAAGGGTTTCACCCCATTGGGGGAATACAAGACAGAGGGAAACACCCCAAATTGTGGAAACAAAGAAAAGGGGGGAAACCCCCATTTTCAAAAAAAAACCCCCAGGGGAAAAAAATTTTACCCCCGGGGTTTTATTATCCCACAGGGGGCCTTACCCCCTGTCTATGTATCCACCCCCGGGGCCGGAAACCCCTTTCTGCCCTAGACCACACCCCGGCCTTCCCCCCCTGCTAATTATCCCACACTCCTACCCCCCATGTATCCCCCAACCCTGGCCGAACCCCCCTTCTATTTTATCCCACATTGGCTGTTACCCCCCTCTTTCTAGGGTTCCCCAAAACTGGGCCGGGGAACCTCCTCTTTTCATGTCCCCCACACAGGGGCCTTTACCTCCTCTGTCTATTATCCCCACCCCTGGTTTGTATCCTCCTCTGTCTATGTACCCCAAAAAAACTGGCCTGTACCCTTTCCCTTTTCTATGTTTTCCACACACGGGGCCGTTACCCTCCTCTATCGTACCCACACTCCTTATCCCCCTTTTCCCTTTTAAATCCACACCCGGGGCCATTATCCCCTCTGCCCTAGGGGATTTCCCATTTGGGCCGGTATCCCCTCGCCCAAACCCCAAAGCAAGGGTGTATCCCCTTTTGTCTATGGTACCCCACACCGGGGCCTTACCCCCCTGTCTAGTACCCAACCCGTGTATCCTCCTCTGTCTATGTATCCACACACGGGCCGTGTATCCCCCCCTCAAAATTTACCCCCACGGGGCCTTACCCCCCTTTTCTATTATCCACAACCGGGCCTGAAACCCCTCTGCAAATTAATCCACACCGGGCCGGTTCCCCCTCTGTTTTATGTACCCACACACGGGGTTTTTAAATCCTCCTCTACAAGTACCCCCCCCGGGCCGTAACCTCCTTTTAATTTAATCCCACACTCCTTTATCCTCCTCTTCTATGTACCCAACCCCGGGGCCGTTTTTCCTCCTTTTTCTATTATCCCCACATTTGGGGACCCCCCGTCTATGTTTTTCCCACACTGGCCTTTATCCTCCTCGTCTATTTCCCACCCCGGGGGCCCTGTACCCCCCCATTATCCACAAAAAGGGGCCTTTTTCCCCCTCCTCTATTAAAATTTCCCACACACGGGCCGGGTGAAATCCCCCCTCTTCTTTTATCCGCACACTGGGGGGGGATCCCCCTTTGGTCTAGTTTTTCCCCACACGGGCCCGGAAACCCCCCCTTCTAGTACCCCACACAGGGGCCTGTATCCCCCTCGGGGTCATGAAAATCCAACACGGGCCCGTACCCCCCCCCTCGTCTATAAGCCCCCCACACTCCGGTATCCCCTTTTCCCTAGAAAAACCCGCCCCCCGGGGGCCCGGTATCCCCTCATGTTCCCACCCGGGCCGTGATCCCCCCCCTTGTCTATTTATCCCACACGGGGCCTTGTATCCCCCCTTTGTAATTACCCACACGGGCCCCGGTTATCCCCCTCGTATAATCCCACACGGGCCCCTTAAAACCCCCTCTTCTTTTATTCCACACACCCGTTTTTTCCCCTTTTTTTCTGTTAACCCCCAAAAAACCAAACCCCCCCCGGGGGGGGCCCGGATCCCCCTTTTCCCATTTTAACCCCAAAACAGGGGCCGGGGAAATCCCCCTTTTTAATTTAACCCAACACGGGGTCCGGACCTCCCCCTTTCTATGAAACCCCCCAAAACAGGGGGCCAAATTTCCCCTGTCTATGTATTCCCACACATTCCTGATCCTCCCTGCTATGTACCCACACGGGGCCGTTAAACCCTCCTCTTCCAAATTTTCCCACACGGGGCCCGTATTCGCTTTTGTTCCCACACGGGGCCTTACCCCCTCGGCCCTTTTATCCCCCCACGGCCTGTACCCCTCCCTGTTATAATCCACCACACGGGGGCCTTGTATCCTCCCCCTCTGTCTTTTTACCCACACGGGGCCTTATCCCCTCTTTTTCCACACACGGGCCTTGATCCTCCTTGTTATTCCCACACGGGGCCCCTAAACCCCCCCCCTTGCTATGTTCCCACACTGGCCTGTACCCCCCTCTGTCTATTATCCACACACCCTGAACCCTTGATCCCCCTCCTGTTTTTTAAGGAAACCCACACGGGCCTTTACCCCCCTGTTATTTTCCCACCCCGGGGCGGGGAAACCCCCCCTTCTAGGGATCCCCCCCCCGGGCCCTTTTATCCTCCTCCTTTGAAACCCAAACACTGGCCGGTACCTCCTCTTCTAAAAATCCCACACTGGCCTTACCTCCCCTTCTATTATCCCCACTCCAACCCCCCTCTGTCAATGTATCCCAACACGGGCCCCGGGTATCCTCCCTCTATTACCCACAGGGGGGCCGGTTATCCCCCCTTCTATGAAACCCACACTGGCCCCGTGTATCCCCTTTCTCCAAATGGTAACCACACACGGCCGGAAACCTCCTCTTTTCTATTATCCCACAAGGGGGGCCTTTAATCCTCCTTTTTATGTATTACACACGGGGCCTGAAATCCCCCTCTTTTATTTTAACCACACACGGGCCGGGGATCCCCCGCTATTATCCCAAACTGGGCCTGTTTTCCTCCTCGTCTATTACCACACACTACCTTGTAACCCCTCTGTCATTATCCGCACACGGCCTTACCCCCTCTTTTATTTCCACAACACGGGCCTTGTATCCCCCCTGTCAATGTATCCCACAATTTCCGGGTTTTCCCCCCTTTTCTATTTTTCCCCACACACGGGGCCTTACCCCTCCTCTATTTTTCCCCAAACACGGGGCCTTACCCCCCCTCTGTCATGAAACCACACACTCCGGTGTATCCTCCTCCTATTACCCCCAAAACCCCTGGCCTTTATCCTCCTCTGTCTTGAAATCCACACACTGGGCCTGTATCCTCCTCTTTTTTCCCAAAACGGGGCCGGCCCCCCCCTCTTTCTATGTTTTCCAAAAACCCCGGGGCCGTTACCCCCTTATCTAGTATCCCACACTAGGGCCTTGTACCCCTCCCTTCTTTTAAATCCCAACCCTGAATCCGCCTATGTTTTCCACCACGGGCCCTGTATCCCCCTCTTTTCTATGTACCCAACACACGGGCCTTTTACCCCCCTCTTCTTTGTATCCACCACCCCCCCCTGGGCCCCCCCTGTACCCCCTTTTAATTTTAACCCCACACTGGGCCGTGTATCCTCCTCTGTCTATGTATCCACACACTGGGCCGTGGAACCTCCTCTGTCTATGTTATCCACAACTGGGCCGTTGATCGCCCTCGTCTAGTGTATCCACACCACTGGTGTGATATTTCTCTCTGTCTATATATCCACACACTGGCCTTGTATCTCCTTGTCTATGTATCCAACTCTGGGCCGTCTAATCCTCATCTGTATAGTTTCCGCACACTGGGCCGTGTTAAAAAATTTTCCCCCTCTGCTCTATGTATCCGCACACTGGGCCGTGTATCCCCCTTTGTTATATATCACACACACTGGGTTAGCTGTTTCCTCCTCTTCTATGTTTACACACATGGGCCGTGTATCCTCCTCTGTCTATGTATCCACACACTGGGACGTCTATCCTCCTCTGTCTATGTATCCACACACTGGGCCCGTGTATTTCCCCCTCTGGTCTATATATACACCAAAAACTGGGCCGTGTATACTCCTCTGTCTATGTATCCACACACTGGGCCGTGTATCCCCCTCTGTCTATGTATCCACACACTGGGCCTTGTATCCTCCTCTGTCTATATATCCTCACACTGGGCCATGTATCCCGCTCTATGTATCCACACACTGGGCCATGTATCCTCCTCTGTCTATGTATCCGCACACTGGGCCGTGTATCCCCCTCTGTCTATGTATCCACACACTGGGCCGTGTATCCCCCTCTGTCTATGTATCCGCACACTGGGCCGTGTATCCTCCTCTGTCTATGTATCCACACACTGGGCCGTGTATCCTCCTCTGTCTATGTATCCACACACTGGGCCGTGTATCCTCCTCTGTCTATGTATCCACACACTGGGCCGTGTATCCTCCTCTATGTATCCACACACTGGGCCGTGTATCCTCCTCTGTCTATGTATCCGCACACTGGGCCGTGTATCCCCCTCTGTCTATGTATCCACACACTGGGCCGTGTATCCTCCTCTGTCTATGTATCCACACACTGGGCCGTGTATCCTCCTCTATGTATCCACACACTGGGCCGTGTATCCTCCTCTGTCTATGTATCCGCACACTGGGCCGTGTATCCTCCTCTGTCTATGTATCCACACACTGGGCCGTGTATCCCCCTCTATCTATGTATCCACACACTGGGCCGTGTATCCTCCTCTGTCTATGTATCCGCACACTGGGCCGTGTATCCTCCTCTATGTATCCACACACTGGGCCGTGTATCCCCCTCTGTCTATGTATCCACACACTGGGCCATGTATCCCCCTCTGTCTATGTATCCTCACACTGGGCCGTGTATCCCCCTCTGTCTATGTATCCACACACTGGGCCGTGTATCCCCCTCTGTCTATGTATCCACACACTGGGCCGTGTATCCTCCTCTGTCTATGTATCCACACACTGGGCCGTGTATCCTCCTCTGTCTATGTATCCACACACTGGGCCGTGTATCCTCCTCTGTCTATGTATCCACACACTGGGCCGTGTATCCTCCTCTGTCTATGTATCCACACACTGGGCCATGTATCCCCCTCTGTCTATGTATCCACACACTGGGCCGTGTATCCTCCTCTGTCTATGTATCCACACACTGGGCTGTGTATCCTCCTCTGTCTATGTATCCACACACTGGGCCATGTATCCTCCTCTGTCTATGTATCCACACACTGGGCCGTGTATCCTCCTCTGTCTATGTATCCACACACTGGGCCGTGTATCCTCCTCTATGTATCCACACACTGGGCCGTGTATCCTCCTCTGTCTATGTATCCACACACTGGGCCGTGTATCCCGCTCTATGTATCCACACACTGGGCCGTGTATCCCCCTCTATGTATCCACACACTGGGCCGTGTATCCTCCTCTGTCTATGTATCCACACACTGGGCTGTGTATCCTCCTCTGTCTATGTATCCACACACTGGGCCATGTATCCTCCTCTGTCTATGTATCCACACACTGGGCCGTGTATCCCCCTCTATCTATGTATCCACACACTGGGCCGTGTATCCCGCTCTATGTATCCACACACTGGGCCGTGTATCCACCTCTGTCTATGTATCCACACACTGGGCCGTGTATCCCCCTCTGTCTATGTATCCGCACACTGGGCCGTGTATCCTCCTCTATGTATCCACACACTGGCCTTGTATCCTCCTCTGTCTATGTATCCACACACTGGGCCGTGTATCCCCCTCTGTCTATGTAATCCACCACATGGGACGTGTATAATCTCTCTGTTCTATGTATTCCACACCCGGGGCCGTGTATCTCCTCTGTCTATGTATCCTCTCCCTGTGGCGTGTATCCCCCTCTGTCTATGTATCCACACACTGGGCCGTGTATCCTCCTCTGTCTATGTATCCACACACTGGGTTGTGTATCCACCTCTGTCTATGTATCCACACACTGGGCCGTGTATCCTCCTCTGTCTATATATCCACACACTGGGCCGTGTACCCTCCTCTGTCTATGTATCCGCACACTGGGCCGTGTATCCCCCTCTGTCTATGTATCCACACACTGGGCTGTGTATCCTCCTCTATGTATCCACACACTGGGCTGTGTATCCCCCTCTGTCTATATGTATCCACACACTGGGCCGTGTATCCTCCTCTGTCTATGTATCCACACACTGGGGGGGGGCCGTGTCATCCCCCATCTATGTATCCACCACACCTGGGCCCCGTGTATTCCTACTCTGTCTATTTATCCACACACGGGGCCGGGTATCCGCCTCTGTATATGTTACGACACACTGGGCCGTTTATCCTCCTCTATGTATGCACCCACTGGGCGGTGTTTCCACCTCTGTCTATGTATCCGCACACTGGGCCGTGTATCCCCCTCTGTCTATATATCCACACACTGGGCCGTGTATCCTCCTCTGTCTATGTATCCACACACTGGGCCGTGTATCCCGCTCTATGTATCCACACACTGGGCCGTGTATCCACCTCTGTCTATGTATCCACACACTGGGCCGTGGATCCTCCTCTGTCTATGTATCCGCACACTGGGCCGTGTATCCCCCTCTATGTATCCACACACTGGGCCGTGTATCCCCCTCTGTCTATGTATCCTCACACTGGGCCGTGTATCCTCCTCTGTCTATGTATCCACACACTGGGCCGTGTATCCCCCTCTGTCTATGTATCCACACACTGGGCCGTGTATCCTGCTCTATGTATCCACACACTGGGCCGTGTATCCCCCTCTATGTATCCACACACTGGGCCGTGTATCCTCCTCTGTCTATGTATCCACACACTGGGCCGTGTATCCTCCTCTGTCTATGTATCCACACACTGGCCGTGTAGCCCCTCTGTCTATGTATCCACACACTGGGCCATGTATCCTCCTCTATCTATATGTATCCACACACTGGGCCGTGTATCCTCCTCTGTCTATGTATCCGCACACTGGGCCGTGTATCCTCCTCTGTCTATGTATCCACACACTGGGCCGTGTATCCTCCTCTGTCTATGTATCCACACACTGGGCCGTGTATCCTCCTCTGTCTATGTATCCGCACACTGGGCCGTGTATCCTCCTCTGTCTATGTATCCGCACACTGGGCCGTGTATCCTCCTCTATGTATCCGCACACTGGGCCGTGTATCCTCCTCTGTCTATGTATCCACACACTGGGCCGTGTATCCTCCTCTGTCTATGTATCCACACACTGGGCCATGTATTCTGCTCTATGTATTCGCACACTGGTCGTGTATCCTCCATGTCTCACACATGGGGTTACGTCGTATCCACCTGGGCCGTGTACCATCTGTCTATGTTCCAAGGCCGGTTCCTCTTATTTCCAACAGGGTGTATTCCCTATGTTCCCCATGGGCTGTATCCTTCTAGTTCCCACATGGCGGTATCTTGTCTATGTATCCACACTGGCCGTGTTTCTCGTCTATGTATCCACACCTGGGCTGTATCCTTGTCTATGTATCACACTGGGCCGGTACGCTATGTATCCACCACTGGGCGTATCCTTCTATGTATCACACACTGGGTGTATCCCTCTTTGTATCCACAACTGGCCTGTACCCCTCCTATGTATCCACAATGGGCGTGTATCCTCTGTCTATGTATCCCAAGGGCTAGTTCCCCTATTTCCCGGCGGTATCTCCTTTGTTACCAATCGTGTATCCCCCATGTCAACACATGGCCGTGTATCCCTCTTTTGATCCACATGGGCCGTGTATCCACCTCTGTCTATGTATCCACACTGGCCGTGTACCCTCTCTATGTATCCCACACGGGCCGTGATCCCCTTGTCTATTATCCCACACTGGCCGTGTATCCTCCTCTATGTATCCACACACTGGGCCGTGTATCCTCCTCTGTCTATGTATCCACACACTGGGCCGTGTATCCTCCTCTATGTATCCACACACTGGGCCGTGTATCCCGCTCTATGTATCCACACACTGGGCCGTGTATCCTCCTCTGTCTATGTATCCACACACTGGGCCGTGTATCCCGCTCTATGTATCCACACACTGGGCCGTGTATCCCGCTCTATGTATCCACACACTGGGCCGTGTATCCTCCTCTATGTATCCACACACTGGGCCGTGTATCCTCCTCTTGTACCCACACTGGGCGTGTTCCCTCTATGTATCCACACACTGGGCCGTGTATCCCGCTCTATGTATCCACACACTGGGCCGTGTATCCCCCTCTGTCTATGTATCCACACACTGGGCCGTGTATCCCCCTCTGTCTATGTATCCACACACTGGGCCGTGTATCCTCCTCTATGTATCCACACACTGGGCCGTGTATCCTCCTCTGTCTATGTATCCACACACTGGGCCGTGTATCCCCTCTTCTAGTATCCCAACTGGGCCGTGTACTCCTCTATGTATCCGCCCACTGGGCCGTGTATCCCCTTTGTATCCACACCTGGCCGTGTATCCCCCTCTATGTATCCACACACTGGGCCGTGTATCCCCCTCTATGTATCCACACACTGGGCCGTGTATCCCCCTCTGTCTATGTATCCACACACTGGGCCGTGTATCCCCCTCTATGTATCCACACACTGGGCCGTGTATCCCCCTCTGTCTATGTATCCACACACTGGGCCGTGTATCCTCCTCTGTCTATGTATCCACACACTGGGCCGTGTATCCCCCTCTATGTATCCACACACTGGGCCGTGTATCCTCCTCTATGTATCCACACACTGGGCCGTGTATCCTCCTCTGTCTATGTATCCACACACTGGGCCGTGTATCCTCCTCTGTCTATGTATCCACACACTGGGCCGTGTATCCTCCTCTGTCTATGTATCCACACTGGGCCGTGTATCCCCCTCTATGTATCCACACTGGCCGTATCTCCTATGCGATGAACATGGGCCGTGTATCCAAAAAAAAAAAAAAAAAAAAAAAAAAAAAAAAAAAAAAAAAAAAAAAAAAAAAAAAAAAAAAAAAAAAAAAAAAAAAAATTGGCCGTGAAATCCCCCCCCTTGACCCAAGCTGCCGTGTCCCCTCTAGTTCCACACCTGGCCGTGTATCCCCTCTGTATGTCCAACACTGGCTGTATCCCCTCTGATCCCCCTGGGCCATGTATTCGCTCTATGTAATCCACACTGGGCCTTGTATCCCCATCTGTCTATGTATCCACACACGGCCGTGTATCCCTCTAGTATCCACCCCTGGCCGTATCCCTCTTTAGTTCCACCTGGCCTGTATCTCTCTTTATGACCCACACTGGCTGTATCCCCTCTGTATCCCCCGGCGTACCCCTCTATGTATCCGCACACTGGGCCGTGTATCCCCCTTCTTGTATCCAAAAAAAAAAAAAAAAAAAAACCCCCCCCCCCCCCCCTCCCCCGCCCCTCCCCCTCCCCTCCCACTCTCCCCCCCCCCCCCCC
>JAODAL010087093.1:0-10044 GCA_025379985.1 Phyllomedusa bahiana | reverse complement strand
CAGGAAAACGTTCTACAGCCCCTGCAGGCTCTGTGCACCCGGGGAAATAGCTGTTTTTTTAACGCGGATTTCGTCCCAAAAAAAATTGGGGAACCGAATTTATTTTTGTGGGAAAAAATTGGGCGAAGGGGGGAAGGATCGAATTTTTGAAAAATTTTGGGGCCCCATCTTAATTTTTTTTAAGCATGCTCCTAGTAGGCAAAAGTTTTCCCAGAAAACCCTGGGATTCTTTTTTGGTTTCCTAAGGCTCACTGCAAAAGGATCCCCCGCTCGTTTGAACTTTGAGTTTCCCGGTTCACTTATTTGATAAAAAGGATTTTTAAAAAGCCCCCCACGATTTTAAAAAACGTGATCTAAATTTTGGGGGGCGGGTCCTAAAATTTCTTTTTACCCCCTCAATAGGGCCACATTCGGGTTTAAATGGGTAAAAGGGACCTCCTTTTACCCAGAGAAAAAAAAATTTTTAAAAACCCCCAAACCCTTGCCAAGTTTTGCCCTTTTCTTAGGGGACACCCTGTGAAAAGGTGGGAGGTGCAGGAAAAATAAAAAAGGGAGGAAACCCTTTCCCCCCATATGGGTTTTTAAATCAATTTAAAACCTAATATAACTTTATAAATTTCTCCCCACAAAAAACACAATTTTACACTTTTCTTTTCCCTTCTCAATAAGGCCACATTCGGCTTTCCTGGGTAAAACCGAGAATCTCAAAGTTTTTTCAGGGTTATGATAGATAGAATAAAGGGTTCTTTGGGGATTTCCACGTAATGTATTCCCCTTTTTTGCTTTAGGGGCCCGTTTGGTTTGGGTGGAGGGGGCTTTGGTTTTCCCTGTTTTATAAAAATTTAAAAAATATATATATGTTGTGCCCCCCAGCTTTTGGCCAGTGGCCCCAAAGGTTTTGGGGCATAGGGTTTTTTGGGAAGTGTTTTTTTTGCAAAAACCTAGGTTTTTTTGGTTTATTATTGATTTTAACCCTTTTTGGGGGGGGAAAAGGGTGCCCCCAAAATTTTTGTTTTTCTGAAACCCTGTCCACTTTTCACAGGGGGGTAATTAAGAATTTGAAAGCTTGCGGGTTTGGGTTTTTTTTTATTTTTTTCTTTCGGGATAAAGGAGGTCGGTTTGCCCCAGTGAAAGCCTGGTTTTGGCTCTATTGAGGGTAAAAGTAGTGTGGGGAAGCCTTTTTGAGATCACGTTGAAATGGTGGGGCACCCCTTAAACATTTTTTAAATTCAAAATATGTAAAACCGAGAATTCAAGGTTTTTTCATGTATGATAGATAGAAAAAAGGGTTCTTTTGGGTTTTCCCACGAAATTTTTAAAAGCTTGTTTGAGTAAATTGGGGAAAAATTGGTATCCCGGGCAAAAACCCATGTTGTTTTTTTAAAAAAAAAAGGGAGGGTCTCTTTTGGGGAATTTGCAGTGTTTTAAAGGGGTTTTTAAGGGGGGCACTTAAGGGTTAAAAAGGTTTGGGCCATTCTCAGTTGACAGACGGGAGGCCCCCGGGGCCCTTCGAAAAAGCAGCATTTTATTTAAATTTCCCAAAAAAAACCCCCAAACACAGAAAAAAAACCCCCTTGGGGGTGTCAAAAAAAAAACCTTATTTTGGTCTAAAAAGGGGGCCCTAATAGTGGGTAATATTTTTCTTTCAAAAAAAACATGATTTTGGGGCTATGGCTGGGCCCATTAAAAATTCTTTTAATTTTGCTCCCAGTTTGGGGGAAATTAATAGGTCTTGAATGTGTAAAAAAAATTTCAATTTGGAAATTTTAAAAAAAAACCCAAGGGTTTTTTTTAACCCAAAAAAAATATAAAAATTTTTTTGGGTCCCCCAAAATTTTTGGGTTTGGGTTTTTCATTTTATTATCTTGATTTTTCCCTTTTATTTTATAATTTCATTGAAAATATATTTTTGGGGATTTGTTTTATCTTTGTCCCATTTATCAGAAAAATGGGGGTTGAAGGTACCTAAAAGTAGCGGGTCCGAAAAGGGCTGGGAACGGGGAAAGTTTTTTTTTGGCCCAATCATCTTTTTACTTGTTGAAATTAAATTTTGGGACTTTTTTTTTATTTTTTCACTTTTCAGTGATTTGGGGGAAAAACTTTTTTTTTTGGTTTTCCCCAATTGTTTTTGTTGCTCTGTATCCAGGGGGGAGCTTTCCATTCCCCCCTTCCCCCCCCCTTGTGCTCAGGGCGGGTTGCTATATACTAATGGTGGAGGGTGGTTTTTATTTACTTTTATTTACTTGTAAAAAAAATTCCGAAATTTAATTAATATATTATTTTATTATATATTATTTTAAAATTTATTAAAAATATAAATATTTATATTTTATTATATTTTTATATAAACGGGGGGGCTTTGGGTTTGGGGTTCAAAAAAAACACCCGGGGGGTGGCCCCCCTTTGTTTTTTTTGGGTGGGGGGGGTTCACACACTTTTTTTCACGCCTCATTGTAAAAACTGTGGATTTTTTTTTTACAGGAAAAACCTTGTGTTCCTGTCCAAACTTTTGCACATCCCGCACAGCCCCCTCCTCTCCTCAGCAGTCACTGTACAGTAAAAATCACCAATGAAAAAAATTTATTTTTCAGAATTCTCCCTTCATTGACAATACCCTAAACAGCACCAAAACATCACCGATACATGGAGAAAAAATCACCAGAAATATTGTTACTAAAACCTCCTAAAAAAAACCAAAACCCCTAAACTATTATACAAAAGGATCAAAAAACCCTCAGACCCCACTGTGACTATCATGACACAGGTCTGAAGACATTCCCACGCCATTAGTGACCATATAGTGGTAGAATAGTTGTATGTAACTCTGCAGACATATAAGTTTTACACTGCAGTTACATTTAGTGACTCCCCGGAGGTTTTTTTCTGATCACGTCGTTCACTTTCCTTTCTTTCCCCCATCCTTTTCACACCTTCTGCGATTGCCCCCGGAAATACTCCCCCTGGGATTTGGAACACAAAAATTTAGAACCTCAATTTCCAGCAATCTTAATTATAGGTTAGCAGTCCCTATTTTGGTATATAGGGGCCACTAAAGCATTTTGGGGCCACGGCAGGTATATGGGGCCACGGGCAGGTTATGGGGCCCCAAAGGGGTAATGGGGGGCCACGGGCGTTAAGGGGGCACAGGGTATATGGGGGCCTGAGGCAGTATAGGGGGCCCACAGGCATAAATGGGGGGACTGAGGCAGTTATGGGCCACAAGAAGGTATATAGGGGCACGGGGGCAGATACGGGGGCATGGGGTTAATGGGGCCACAGGCCAGGTTTGGGGGGGCCACAGGGCGTATAGGGGGGGCGCATCAGGCATTATAGGGGAAAAGCGATTGGGGCCACAGGCGGGATATGGGGGCCAAGGCGTTTTGGGGGGGCAAGGCAGTTTAGGGGGCCACAGGCGGGAAATTAATGGGGGCCAGGCAGGGATATGGGGGCCACAGGCAGTATATGGGGGCCACAGGCAGAAAGTAGGGGGGGCCACGGCAGGGTTTAGGGGGGGCCAAGGCGGGTTTATGGGGGCCACGGGGCAGGCATTATAGGGCACAGGCAGTTATGGGGGCCCCGGCGGGGATATGGGGGGCCACGCAGGCATTAAGGGGCCGGGCTTTATTTTGGGGGCCACAGGGTATAGGGGGGCCCAAAGGCGGGATATGGGGGCCAAGGCATTAAATGGGGGGCCAAGGCAGTAATAGGGGGGGGCCAACGGGGGTTTTGGGGGCCACAGGCAGGTTTTATAGGGCCACGGGCGTTAGGGGGGGCCAAGGCGGGGGATATGGGGGCCACGGCAGGGTTTGGGGGGCCACAGGCGGAATATGGGGGCCCAAAGGGCGGCTATGGGGGCAACGGCATAATGGGGCCACAGGCAGGGATATGGGGCCACACAGGCATTATGGGCCAAGGGCAGGGATTTGGGGCCACAAGCAAAATATGGGGCCAAAGGGCATGTTTATGGGGGCCGCAGGGGGAATAGGGGGCCAAAAGGCATAATAGGGGGCACGGGGCAGGGATATGGGGGCCACAGGCGGGATTTTGGGGGGCCACGGCAGTAATAGGGGGGCCACAGGCGGGGGATTGGGGGCCACAGCGGGCATTATGGGGGCACAGGCAGTAATAGGGGGCACAGGCAGGGATAAGGGGGCCCAAGCAGGCATTATGGGGGCACGGGAAAATTAGGGGGGCCCCAAGGGCGGGCATTATAGGGGCACCAGGCAGTTTTGGGGGCCTAGGCGGGAAAAACGCTTTAAAATACAAATTCATACTCCCTTAACTCCCCCGCGAGCGGCTCCGCCTCTTCACCGGCCTCCTCGGCGCTCCTCGGGCGCACGCCTATGACGGCTGTGCGCCCGGGGGAAGGCAGGTCGCGATGACATCACATCATCCGACGTGCCGGCTGGGGCACGGGGCCGCGGGGATCCTCAGGCGTGGGACGGGCGGCCCCGCAGTGCGGACCCGAGCCGGTCCGCACTGTCTGCGGGCGGGACGCTCGAAACGGGCAGTGGTCCAGCGGACGGCAGGACTGGACCCGGGAGACTCGGGGCACGGGGAATTTTTTATTCGGGGCCCACCCCCGAAAAAAACACCTGCGACCCCTTGTTTTATTTTTTAAATATATTTTTAAATTAATAAATTTATATATATATATTTTAAAATAATATATATAGTAGCCCCCTCACTCAACGGGGACCCCTTCTGGATCGTCCGGGGGGGTACTTGGTCCTGGATCCCCGCTTTGGAAAGCGAATCGGCCATCGACACCAGGTTTCTTTTGATACTGGCCTCAGCCATTTTTTTTGAGAAAAGGAAAACCCCATCAACAGGTTCAAAAAAAACAAAAAACCCAAAGCTGTCTACCCCTGATTTAAATTTTTGTGAGCCCCTTCTCCCTGGGGGCTAAACCCCACTCTTCAGCCACTTAAACCACTGTTTTACCATCCCCCTGGTTCCAAGCTTCTTCAAGCCTCTGGGGCCAGACCCTCCTTTCCGTCCATTGCTCCACTCCGGTAGCAGATCCGCCCCTTAACAAAAGCAGCCCCCGGGCCTTTTATGCCCTCCAAGGCCTGGAACAGGGGGAGGGCCCTCCCACCCAACCTAAACCGTCCCGGGAAAGGAAACCCATGGCCTGCTGAAAGGCTTCTAGCTCCGGGTCAGTAACCATTGTTACTGACCCCAATAAGATTCCTTCCCCCACCGAACCATTTTTTCGTTGGAATTTTTTGTAGCAGGTATCCTGCTGTTTCCCACCTGGGGCGAGACCTGAAACTGCAAACCGGTCACTTCCCCCAATATATATAAATAATATATGCACTAAATATGATTCGGGAATGCAGAAAGGTTTAATGAAAGAAAACCACAGTCACAAGAGTTGCAGAAATAATTATGTGATTCCATAATGAATGCTCTAAAGACATTGAAATCCAGCATTTTGATGACAGATACAAATCTTTTTTATATGCATTTCTGTAAAAATACCAAGGATGGAACTTTGTTTTTAGAACAGAAGAAGGAAGAGTGGGTTTTAATTTAACAATTGTTCCTCATAAACATTACCATATAGCTTTAAAGCCGAATGTTATCTGTAATGTGTTACTCTTCATCTGTACTAACTGGTAGTGCACTAGACAAGAAGCTGTGAGGGACAAGTGCTGCCTTTACAGAACCTGCCCAATATTAATGTACTGAAAATTGCAACCAGCTTTACACTGATCAGCCAATATAGGGCAAATGTTGATCGGGCTTTTCGCCGTTTTTGGAAACCTGCGCCCCCCAGCCCGAATCCCCTGTCGGAAGCGGGATGCAGTGTTTTGGGCAGCGTTTGCCACTTCAGCGCACCCCGCTGAAGGGGGGCGGGCAATTTGGGGGCGGTGTGGGCGTGCTTAGGGGTTCCGGGGGGGACGCGGCACCTCGAAAACCGAAAACTCCCAGGCATGTTTCGATGCGGCGGCAAAATGCGGGGGCCCAAAGCGCACTCGGCAGCCCAACAGTCGACCTAGTTTATTTTGGTCTAAATGCTCCGGGGGCGGGGAAGTGAAGCAAAACAACATGCAGGAACAAAGAAGATCGCAAAAATCCGGCGTCAGTCGTGCAGCATGGAGTATGTTGCAAAAAAAAAAAACCCCTTTTTAAAAAGGCGGAAAATTTATCAGAAAAAGAGTCAAAAACCCCAAAAAAAAAAATTATTAAAAAAAAAAAAACACTTTCCAAAAAAAACTAACGGCGCAACATCAAGAATTAGGATATTGGAAAAACGGGGGAAAAAACAGAAATTCAAATTGAAAAACATTCCATTGGTCAAAAAAAAAACCCCGGCCAATCGAATAGGGGGCACAGTGAACATTAAAAAAATATTGAAACTATTGACCAATCAGAATCAAAGGGGGGGAAGTTCAAAAAAACAGTAAAAAAGAGAAAAAGATGATTGGCTGAGTAGCGGGGGGTTGGGTATCTCGGCCAAACAGAATAGGAGCGACGGGACCCATTATAGCCCCTTGGGGGGTTTGAACCAATTTAAAATCAAAAAGGGGGAATTCAAAATACGTAAAAATGCTGAAAAAGGGCGTTTTTGGATCCCCGCCAATCAGGGGGCGGGGGTACTTTTTCCCCTTTAGTCTATGGGAGATGGGGAAATGCAATCTCGGTCTCAGCCCGTGCGGGGGGAGTATGAAAAAAAAAAAATCATTTTTTTATTTAAAATATTCTTGAAAAAGAGCTCAAAACCCTTTTAAAATAAATCAATTCAATCCCGAAAAACGCGTTTGCGCCCAGACCCGGGGCACTTCGGGAATTGCATGGAGAAATTTTTCCGGGGGGGAAAAACAGTAATTTTAAATTCTGTAAGCTTTTCTCATTGGGCGGCATAAACCAGCTAAAACAGAATAGGGCGACAAAGACCCCTTATATTTTCCCATTTAGAAGTATTGACCAATCAAAAAAGGGGGCGACAAAGGGGCCAAATTTATCCCAGGAGAAATTTTGACCAATCAAAATCAAAGGGGGGCAGTTTTAAAATTCATTTAAAAAACGAAAAGAGGTTGGCTGAGCTAGCAGGGGGTTGGCTATCCCAGTCAATCAAAGGGGAGTTTCTTTCCCCTTGTAGTTATGGAGAGATCGGCGCCAATGCAAAATTTCGGCGCTGCGGGCCCTGCGGGATGGAGTATGATTAAAAAAATCATTTTTTTTTAAATGTAAAACTTTCAGTTTAAAGACTGAAACCTTCTTAAAAAATAAATCAGTTAAATCCCGAAACAAGCATTTGTCACCCCGGGCGGTTCTTAAAGGAATTGCAAAATAGAGAATTTTCGGGGAAAAAAAGTAATTCAAAATTGTTTAAGTCTTCATTGGTTTTGGCATAAACCCGCCAATCAAAAAGGAGCACATGGCCCATTCTAACCTAGGGGGAGTATTGACCAAACAGAATAGGAGGACAGGGACCCATTCTAAAAAATTTGGGGAAATATTGATAATCTTTTTAAAGGGGGACATTCAAAATACAGTAAAAAAACAGAAACAAGTGATTGGTTGAAGCGGGGGGGGTCGTCCCCTTGCCAATCAAGCTGAGCTACTTTCCATAGAGTTCTATGGGGAAAGAAAAACAAGCGAGTCTGTGATTGGTAAGAAAAGAGGGCGGTTATTTGGACCAATGGGGAGAGCGAGGATGTCCTATGGGTTTTCTAATGAAATCTGAAATAAAAATGTACATGGCCTAATCAAATGAAAACTACAGAAGTTGTCCCCTTGTAATAAAAAATTAAAAATAAAAATGGGGGAAAGAAAAAAAAAAAATTTAAAACAATAAAATCCCGTTTTTTTTTATTTTCTTACACCACATATTGATCCTTGGTAAAGAAAATAAAAAAATAAACTGATTTTATTGAAAATTAAATTTTTTTTTTTTTTTACCCCCCATATTTTTATTCATTTTAATACACATGGGGCAATTCACAGTTTATCATTTATTTGGGGCCCGTACAGTTTTTTTAGTTTTCATTAGAAAACCCTAGGAGCGCGCTCGCTCTCCCATTGGTCCAAATAACCCCTCCTTTTTAACTTAGCCAACCACAAACAAGTCCTTGCATTTTTTTCTCATAGAAATCTTGAGAAAGTAGCTCGCGCTTGATTGGTAAGCTGGACACCCCCGCCGCTTCAACCTCACCCTTTCTGCCTTTTTATGTTTTTTGAACGTCCCTTTTTGAAAATATTTGGTCAATATTTCTCCCTAGGTTGAAGGGGCCCTGTCGCTCCCCTTTTTGTTGGGGGCAATTTTTTCCATAGGTTAAATGGGCCACTGTCATCCTATTCTGATTTGGGGTTTTTTTTCCGCCCCTCGAAGAGTTAAACAATTTTTTACTGTATTTCCCGGCAATTCTCTCTATTGCAATTCGTTATGTGCGCCCGGGCTCGGCGAACCCCGTTGTTAGGGATTTAATGCTTTAATTTTTAAGAAGGGTTTTAGCGCTTTATCTGATAATGATTTACCTTAATAAAAAGGATTTTTTTTCATACCCATGCCTCACGGCGTGAGCCCCCAATTGATTGCGCCATCTCCCATAGACTACAAAGGGAAAGTAGCTGCACTCTGATTGGCTGGGGGTAGCCAAACACCGCTAGCTAGCCAATCAGCTCTTTTGCATTTTTTCTGTCTTTTGAACTGTCCCGCCTTTGATTTTTATTGGTCAAAACTCCTCCCTAGGTTTAAAAGGGTTTTGTCGCTTCCCTTTTTTGATTGGGTGGGTTTCCCCACCAAAACAAATAGCGTACCAAATTGAATTCTGTATTCCCCGGAATTCTTTTTATTGGGAATATCCCATATAGGGCCCTTCCGGGCGACCAAAAAGGTTTTTCGGGATAGTTTTATTTATGTTTATAGTGTTTGAGCTCTTTTTTAGAGAAAATTTTCCCAAAAATAAAAATGATTTTTTTTTTTTCATACCCCAGCCGCACGAACCCATAGGCTATAAGGGGGCCCCGTCCTCCTTTTTGATTGGTGGGATACCCAAACCCCGCTGTCAGCCAATCGTCTTTTTGCATTTTTACGTTTTTTTAACTGTCCCGCCTTTGATTCTGATTGGTCAATAGTTCCTAGGTTTTAATGGGTTTTACTGTCGCTCGCATTCTGATTGCCGGTTTTGCCGACAATGAGATAGCTTTCAAATTTTGAAATTTTGTTTTTCCGGCAATTTCCAATATCCCAAATTCTTGAAATTAGGATATTGAAAAGTGATTTTTTTTTTTAATTATTTTTTTATTTTTGAGGGTTTGAGCTTTTTTCTGAGAATTTTTGCCTTTTAAAGGTGATTTTTTTTTCATACTCCCCATGACATCTTTTTAATATTTCTCGGTTTTCCCGCCGTCTCGATTGGTTAATTGAGGCGCAGTCCCGCATCGCCCCTGTCCCCCGCACTGTGCCCCACCATGGCGAGGCGCGGGAACTTTTCCCCGCATTTTATAGGCATCCTCGGACGGGAATCATAGGGGCCGCGCCGCACTTTGGGGGACCCCAGTCCCCGCCTTCGCCCCAACACTGGGCGAGGTGCGGCGGACTTTTCCCCGCATGTTAAAGCACTATCTGGGCGGCGAATCATAGGGGGCAGGTCCACGCCCCTAAGTCCCCCATGGCCTCAAACATGGGAGGGGACTTTAATGGATTTTATGAGCGGCCCTGGCCACATAAATCGGGGCAATTTCGCCGGAAAAACCGGGGGAAGGTCGCCCCCAATTGGGGAGATTCATAATTTCGCCCTAAGTGTAGATCTTTTTAGGTGCCAAAACGTCCCGACCATTGAAATTAAAAGTGTAAGTAAAACCCATGGGTTTTTAAAAAAATGTTGTTGTTTTTAAATGTGTTTTTTGTGTAAAATATGTCAAAAAAAAACTGTTTTATCCTCTAAAGTTTTTTCTTTCATTTGGGCTTTTAAAGGGTATGTCCCCCACAGATTTGTAGATTTTTCTGGATATGCCCCAAAAGATGATTGGTGAGGGCTTACCTCTGGGCCTCCACCCTTGAGGTACGTTCCCAAAAGTTTCATACAGAAT
>JAODAL010087092.1:0-10045 GCA_025379985.1 Phyllomedusa bahiana | reverse complement strand
TTAAAAAGGACCACAGCGATTTTTGGGGGGTATCACAGTTGTCTAGAGATGTTTTCTTAGTTTATTTGATTTTGTGGGGTATGGAATGAAGCCCGTGTGGTAAAGCAGTTGATTAATTTTATGTTTGTCACGAATTAAATTTCCCAAGGGTCATTTAAGCTGTTTCCTTTTTTTTTAAAAAGAAAAGGGGTTTTTACTTTCCCTTTCTTTTGGGTTTTTTCGGAAAATCCGGGGTTAATGGTTTTGTTTGGGGGAAAAAAAGTTTTTTTACCAAAAAAAAACTTTTTGTTTTAATTTTGGGGAGGTTAATTGGGTTTTTTTGTGGGGGTTTAAAATAAAAACCCTTTTAACGTAAAGGGGTTTTTTTGGGCCAACTTTTGGGCAACCGGGGTTAAAAAGGGTTTGGTTGTGGAAAAGAAACGTTCTTTTTACCCAAAAAGAATTTTTACCGTAGCAAAATTCATAAACCGAAGGGTTAAATTTTAAAGTTTTTTTGTTGTTTTTTTTTCCCGTAAAAAACACCTTTTAACACCCAAAAGTGGTAATTTTTTTGCAAAATTCTTTGCGATTTTACACCAGGGGTTAATTAAGGTTTTTGCCTTTGGGGCCACTAAAAGAAACTTTTTTTTAACCGCCAAAAAAAAAATTTTTACCGTGTAATTCAAACCGAAGGTTAATTAAATTTTTTTTTGTTGTGTACGTAAAAACAGCCATTTTAACCTAAAAAGTGGAAAAATTTTTGTTTGCTAAATTTTTTTCCCCAATTTACACCCGGGTTTAAATTAGGTTGTTCTGCCGTTTGGCATTAAAAAAAAACGTTTTTTTTCCGCCAAAAAAAATTTTTCCCTTGATAATTCTTTAAACGAAGGTTAATTAAGTTTTTGGTTTTTACGTAAAAATCCATTTTTTAAACAACCAAAAGTAAATTTTTTTGGGGCCCATTTTTGCGCAATTTAACCCAAAGGGGTTAAAACTTGTTCGGGGTTTTTTGGGGGCAATTAAGGGTTTTTTTCAATTGCAAAAAAACAGTTCTGTACATTTTAGAACAAAAGTTGTCAGACGAGAGGTGGAAAGGGTCTTCACCTGCGAGTGGCAATGCAACAAATATTTGGAGAGGGCCCAGGTGCAGCACGAAGGGGACATGAGCAGGGGTCACTCGGTGAGGCCACAAAATGCCCGGTGTCATTAGCGGCCCTGTGTTGTTTCGAACCCAATGGTTCTTGATTGGTTTATAGGGCTTCCCCCTTCCTCCAGAGACATTTGGGCAACCCCGCAAGAGTGGTTGGGAAGTCGACACAACCCCATGTTGGGGCCCAGGGGGGGTCAGCGGCCCTACCTGTCCTCCCCGCCTCTGTCTCCTGCTTTCCCCCAGCCAGAGATCTACTATGGGTTGGGTCAGCGCATATATAGGGGATGAACAATTTGAGGGCAGTCGGCAGTACTTGGCAGCGAAAAAAATGGGGCCAATCCCCCTGTTCTTGCAGTAGGGAAAAGTAGGGATGTGGGGGAGGGGGAGGTCATGTTGTGAGGAGTCACCCTCTGCATACCAAGAAGGTGATGAGGACAGCGTGAGATGAAACAAATCGATGATAGTAGCGCCCCGCATTTGGGAGGGGGATGAAGAAAGGGGGCCTTCTCATCGTGGGAGAAGACCCGTCGCTTTGCGCATTAGGAGCGGGCTTTTAGAAAAGTGGGTTGTGTGGCCGGGTCGCGGGGGGAGCAGCAGTGTGAGGTCGGACCCAAGCGCCAGGGGGTAGAAAAATACCCGCTGCGCTGGTCCAAGAAAGTAGCGGCCCAGGGGCACAGCGAGGCAGTGGGCGGCAGAAAGTCATTCAGTGCGGAGGGGTTGGCGGTAAAATCCGAAACCGGCGGGTGGGCAGTTCTTTGCTAAGACACCGGAGGAGCCGAATATGGGTATATGTAGAATCTGTAGGCAGAAAGTGAAGCGTGGCCAGGTAGCAAATGTTGGCACCACGGCCCTGCCGTCAACACATGCAGCGTCACCATCCGGTGGCCTGGATGAACGTGGCTCAGATGTGGTGGTCCATCTGCCCCCCGCAGAAAACAGCAGCAGCAGCGCCCTGTGCACGCATGCCCATTGCAGCAGTCAAGGCTCCCCCAAACTTGCAGAAGGGAGCTGTTTCTCTTTGACATCATTTTTCCCAGTCCAGATGCTCCTGCTCCTCGTACTCCTGGCGCCAGCAGTCGTTCAGCGAGGCGATTGCAAAGAGACAATAGTATGCGTCCAACACCCTAAGGTGCAGAGGCTGACCGTACTCCTGTCCAAAAGTTGTTGGTCCCCTGCAGTCCCCTCCTTTCCAAATGGTGGACTCTGCACCATTTCAGTGAACTAATGGCTTGTGCCGAGCGAGATGGAGAGTTCCAACCCGTAATTTCTTTTCCAAAAGGCAGGTACCAGAAGGTGGGCAGTCCTTGAGTTATCGATTTTTTCCCAAAGGTGCACGGCAGCGGCGGACGTTGGAGCTGTAATACGGCCCAGGGCCAGTACATGTCCTTTACGGCCCATGGGTGAATGTGCTTCCGGCCCAGGCACACCGAAAACTTGGACAGGAGATGCCGCTTTCTCCTCCACGTTGTCAAACTGCGGCTTTCCCGCGCCCAATGTCCGCCTCCTCCTCCTCCACCACCACCACCATCTCAGCCTCCACAAGTACTGCTCCATCATACCACATGTGTAGGGCCCCGCGGTGTCACGCAGTTCTACACCTGGGGTTGCCTCGGCGAACGAAGTCACACAAGGGGGGGAAACTGCTCCGCGTCATGCAGCAAGAAATCGATTTGTGTTTTCCACCCCAATGCAAATCGGAACCATGTTGACGACAATGGGGGAACATGGTGTCCGGTGCCCCCGGGGAGGGAGGGCCCCAAATGCGCCTGCCTGGCGGCGTTTTAAAATCGGTTGTGAAAGGTTATAAAGTTTCCCACCGTATTCAAAAGTTTTGGGGAAAAATGGCGGAAAACGGCATGAATTTCATTCCTACAAAGCCCGGAAAACACCCCCCCGGTTGCACGGGGAAAAGGGCCCCCCCCAACACACTCTGAAGGCGTGTTTCCACCTTTGGGAAATCCGCTGCACTTTTGGGGGCCCGACTGTATGAAAGAGAAAGGCCTTTAAAAGTTTTTTTTGTGATCAGGGGACAGGGTACTCCCCGGTGAATTTGATGTGCCAGTGCAGCTCAGGTAAACCTCCCGATTGTTGGGCCCATTCGAGGAGGCAACGTTATTTGTCGTGCCGGATACGAATGAATAAGTATTAACTGCTTCAGCCCGGGAAAGATGCTAAAAAAAATCGTTCTGGGCAGGGGACGGGGAAAAAGGTGGGCTACATTCGCCGGCACATGGTTGGGGGGATGAAATGGAGGGGGGGGAGGGGGACATTGGAGAAGAAGTTTGTCTGGTGAAATAGGGATTTTCTACCCAGGGACAAGAAGGGGGAGGACCCAGCTGGAGGAGGTGAGGGTGAGGAAGATGAGGCGATGACCCGCAAGCACCGTGGCGTTACTTTGGTGATGGAGGCAGGGGCCCCTCGGAGTCACTTGTGCAGATGGCCCCCGTAGATGCTGATTTGCTGGCTAGTGACCCCGAATGTCAGCCCCGGCAGAGGGATGACTTCTGGTCCCCACCCTATTGGCCCTCTACCGGTCCAAAAGGGGACCCTTTTTTCCCCAGTGCTGAGAGGGGGGAAAAATAAAATACTATAGGGAAATCCTGTAGTCATTTGGGCCGCTGCTTGCGGCATCGTCCCCCCTTTGACGGGTTGGCCCGGGGGTTTTCAGCGCTACGTTTCTACTCCCGGGGGTGCTGGGAATAGTTGGGGGGTCGCAGTACCCGCTCCTCAGAGCAACCCAAGTCTGCGTTATATAAGAGCTTCCTCATCCGCCTAGTGAGGAGGGCAGTCGCCGAGCAGCAGGATGGGGAAGACCCCGAACCCAAAGGGGTGGTCTTGGACAGCACTCTGACCCCAGTTTAAATTCGCGGACTACTGGGAGCCCAAATTGATGGTGGCCGCAACTTGCGGTTTTTCAGTGGAGAAGTGTCCCCGCCCGGCCAGTAGTGTGGCTCAGGTGGGTGTTCAGGCGGCGGGGCCATCGTTACCCCAAAAGAACCCGTTTCCCCGGGAAATGGGAAAGAAATACCCTTTTCAAGATGTCAGCGTGGTTGGCCCGGATTTCCACAAGACTACATCAGCCAGCGCCTTTCCCAAAATGTGGAAATGAGTTGGGTTCAAACTACCTGCCTAGCCATTTTGTGCCACCAACCCCCCGATGCTCAATCTGTGCGTTTCTCCCAAAAAAGCTAAACCCCCTTTTACCAGGGGTGGTATTGTATACCTCCACCCTCTTTCATTGTGCCTTTTTAGACCTTTGTGCTGTGCTGCTGCCCCTTTTTGTTGCGTGACATCCACCTGTGTCATTGTGCCCCTCTCTGACCTCTGTGTGCTGTTGTTTTTCTGTGGGTCCCTCCCCAAAACCCCTCATGGTGCCTCCTTTTGACCCCATGCTGTTGCTCTGCCATCACCCCCATCTCTGTCATTGTGCCCCTCTGTGGTATATGTTTTTTCCCCCTCCGAATGTATTGTGCCCTGTCTGACCTTGCTGCTGCTGCTGTTGATGCTGTCAACTCCAACTGGGTTTATTTGTGCCCTCTTTTTGTGGCCTTAAAATCTGTTTTGCCACCTTCCAAATAATGATTGTGCCCCTCTGACCTCATGCTGTTTTTGGCTTCCCTTGCTTTTGACTTCCATGTTTTGGATTTGCCACTGCCGGCTCATTTCTGGGGCTGCTGCGTTAAAAATTCACACTTTTGTATTTTGTTTGGCCCCCCCTTATTTTGGTCCCTCTCCTGTTTTCCACCCCCCAGAATTTTTCATTGTGCCACTCTTGACCTCATGCTGTTTCTGCGTCATTCCACTTTTGTCATTGTGCCCTCTGTGGCCCTACTACTGTTTTGCCACCACCAGAATGTCAAAGAGCCACTGCCTGACCTCATGCTGCAGCTGTGGCTGCTGCAGTGACCTACACACTGTGTCATTGTGCCACTGACAGGCCTCATGCTGTGGCTGCTGCCGAACCCTCCACACTCTGTCATTGTGCCACTCTGTGGCCTACTCGTGTTTCTGCCACCTCCAGAATTTGTCATTGTGCCACTCTCTGACCTCATGCTGTTGCTGCCGTCACTTCCACTCTATGTCATTGTGCCACTCTGTGGCCTACTACTGTTTTGCCACCTCCAGAATGTCATTGTGCCACTGCCTGACCTCATGCTGCTGCTGTGGCTGCTGCTGTGACCTACACACTGTGTCATTGTGCCACTGTCTGACCTCATGCTGTTGATGATGCCGTAACCTCCACACTGAGACATTGAGCCACTCTGTGGCCTACTCCATTTTTTGCCACCTCCAGAATGTCATTGTGCCGCTGTCTAACCTCATGCTGCTGCTGTGGCTGCTTCCCTGTCCTCCACACTGTGTCATTGTTCCACTCGGTGGCCGACTCCTGTTTTTGCTACCTCCAGAAATTACTTGTGCCCCTTTCTGACCTCCTGCTGCTGTGGCTGCTGCAGTAATCTACACACTGTGTCACTGATGTGGCCACCTGAGCCCTCAGCTTGTTTTTTTCCAGCTGTCGCTGCCATGACTTTATCAGGCTACATTTCACTTGAGTTTTTTGGTCAGTTTTGCCCTCTTAAGTGCCACAGGGAATTTTATAGTGAAGCAAATTCTAAGAGCGGCGGCAGTCATCTGCGTGTCATACTAAAACACAACATTGTATGAAGACCAAACCAAGCTCCTTGCATATTTTAAGCATGGCACAACGTTCTACAGCACCCTGCAGGCTCTGTGCAGCCTGGAAATAGCTGTTTTTTAATGTGATTCGTCCCGAAGTAATTCGGACCGAAACGAATTTTGTCGGAAAATTCGGCAAAGTCACCGAATCAAATTTTTGAGAAATTCGCCCATCTCTAATTGTCACCTAAACTATCGCGTGATCGGAAATTTCCTATAAGCCTAAAAACCGTGCTGATTTAAACTTTTAACGATAATATCGCTCATCCCTATATTTGGAGCACAAGCATTGTAATCAGCTGCACTTTGCTTGCCTCTGCACTTCCTTTTTACCAAAGAAAATCTTTATATCCTCCTCCTACTTTCGTCATCCAACTTGATTACTTCCACAGGATCACATTTTTCCTCAGTCGCCCCACTTTTTGTTAACTTTACATGAAAGAACCACACAGTTAGTAGTTTTTAAATACTGGCCATTGCTAGTGTTGAACTATTGACCATGTTGCTGAAATCCCTTAGTTTTCCTATTCTAATATGCATGTCTAATATGCATACGCTGAAATTTTAATTTTATGTTGGCTGATTGTGAACATATTTTAATAAAATAATGCAAAAAACATATTGTGTATTTAAGAAAGGAAAGTCTGCATGCAGTTACATAAACTGACTAAAGCTGGTATGCACAATGTAGACCTAAATTTAATCCAGTACTTTAAGAATTATTTTTTATTTCTTCTATGTATTGATACAAAATATGTACTATATTTACATAGTAATACAAATGGGGACTTAGATCTTCAGCCCATGAAAATAATTCATATATTCAGTCAATCTCTTCAATCTACTTATCTGACCATGAATCATTTACATCAATCACTTGGGCCACAGAGGGAATGTTATACATTGTAAGCTTGTAATTACTATGCTCATTTTATATACCCTGTTAATGTTAGGTTGTTTGGTGGTTAATAATTGGTTGAATGCCCTAGTGATTAATCTTACTGTCTTATGTATTATTATTTGCTAGCTAATTGTTTTTAAAATATGAAACTTGAGCATATGATGCTTAATGTGATAGAATCCGCTAAATCTAATCCATTGTATAAAAATTTCCACTTAACTTGAGATGGAAATTTGTTTAGCGGTATAAGATGTCTGGTGAGCAGGTTTCCATTCTGTGAATAAAAAGTGATAGTGACTAATGACAGGAGTTGGAACTTGGTATGTATTCTTGGTATGTGAGTGTTCTTGTACTGTATTGATTCACAATCACGAAACAAGAAAGACAATTTTGTCCATAGCATAGCTACATTTGCTGCATATCAAAAAGGTTTATTATGACAAGATAGAGCCTACATAAAAAATTATAACCATTTATTATAAAAAATATCTTAATATTGCTGAATCAATTACAAATATGAATGTTAAAAAAAGTGAAATATTATTGGATATTAGTAAGGTTAATGTTCTCTAGAGAATGTACTTGGCATTGATAATATGGGTCAGAGTAGTGGGTCCCATAGACCAAGTGGCCAACTCACTCTCCTGCCAAATCGCATACTTCATGGCCTAACCCTCAGGGTCCTAATGTTGGCCATCATCAGGATGTTATTTGAGATACAAAGTCTTGGTGCTAGGTTGAATTATGGCATTGTGTGCTGCAGTGCATACAGTGCCCTAATACAGTCTAGAAGATAAGAACCCTCATTCATTACAGGAATCATCTTCATCTGAATTTTAAGTGCAGTAGAAGAAAATGTTTTTCCTTATCTATTGCTGAGCCATTTTGTACCTTATCAGCTTTCGTGTTTAAGCTAAGCACTTGTAGAAATGTTGAATAACTTTTTTGTTTTGATGGATTGTCTGCTCTTAGGGCATGTTTAAATATTGAAGGGATGGGGTTATATGAAACTAAATAATGACCTTCAATTGGTTTAACTATATGAGCTTTAGTGCTTACAGTTGGGCCCCCTCCACATTAGGGTCCTATAGACAAGAGAAGCCAGAACCAAGGAAAAGTAAGTACACTTTCTAACAAAATTAAGTACACCCCTCACATTTTTGTAAATAATGTATTATATCTTTTCATGGGACAACACTGAAGAAGTGACATTTTGATACAATGTAAAGTAGTCAGTGTACAGCTTGTATAACAGTGTAAATTTGGTGTGCCCTCAAAATAACTCAACACACAGCCATCAATGTCTAAACCCCTGACAACAAAAGTGAGAACACTCCTAAGTGAAAATGGACAAATTGTGTCCAAAGTGTCAATATTTTGTGTGGCCAGCACTCATGCAGCAACAGACCATGACACTCCCACCACCATGCTTTACAAGACACACTTGTCTTTATACTCTTCACCTTGTTGACGCCATACATGCCTGACGCCATCTGAAGCAAATAAGTTTATTTTGGTCTCATCAGACCACACAGCATGGTTCCAGTAAGCCAATACTTAAGTCTGCTTGTCTTGATGTTTGCAGGCTTTCTTGTACATCATATTTTAGTAGAGGCTTCCTTCTGGGACGACAACCATGCAGACCAATTTCATGCAATGTCCGGCGTATGGTCCTACATCTATTTTGAAAACACAATCGATGGATATGATGCTGAGTCACATGACAACATGGAGGAAAGATAAAAAATTGGGCACAATTTGTACATTTTTGCTTAGGGGTATACTTATGTTTGTTGCCAGCAATTTAGACATTTATGGCTGTGTGAGTTATTTTGAGGGCACACACAATTTTATATTGTATTCTTGATATTGTATCAAAGTGTCATATCTTCAGTTTTGTCCCATGAAAAGATATAATACAAAATATACAAAAATGTGAGTGGTGTAATCACTTTTGTTAGGTACTGAAGGTGTTGGAAAAAGTAAGGATTCTAAAATGTTTGTGTGGTAAATTCTGCAGAAACGAGTCATGGTTGGGAGAATATGTCATGATGATCTGGACAGGGTAAAGAAGAAAAAGGAAAGTGAATGACTTCCATCAGAGGAAACATCTCCTGGGAGTCACTGGATATAACTGAACTGTAATTTACTGATATGTCTTCAGAGCCTGTGTACACTGGTATCTACCACAATATGGTCCCTGTATGGTGGTAATATATGTCTGCAGAGCCTGTGTACACTGGTATCCACCACTATATGGTCACTGTATGGTTGCAATATATGTCTGCAGAGCGCCTGTGTATGACTGATAGTCACATGTGGTGGTAGCATTTGTTTATGGTCTGGCATTATTATTTGCTCCTTAATATTATTGGGTCTTGGAAGGATTTTCTTTCTTTAGTAGCAATATGGTATATTTAAGCAAATTTGTCAGCCCTGATTTTCATTGTACAGTGTACTGCTGAGAAGATAAGATCTACTCCTACCTCTGAAGAGAAGCAAAATCAGAATAATGATTTATTTTTTAATGGTCTTTATTTACCTTTGCCTCCATGTTTAAAGATAATCAATGAAATAAGAATAGATATTTAAGGATAATTTACAAATGCTATTTCCCCAGGGAGTATAACATGGCTTTAAAGTCACGCTACACCTTTAAGGTTCTTTCCTCAAAAAGAAACTTTACCCTCTTAGAACTTAGGTTTTAAAAGTAAGGTATGAGAAGATATAGGCAATAATTTTGGTCTACGTGGACTTTTATACATATTGGGGGACATGTAAGAAAACTGTCTATCTCTAAGACTTTCTATGTTGCGCATAGCAACCAGAGGGGAGCTCTGATTGGTTGTTATGGGTAACAAAGACAGTCTTAGACCTAGACAAGTTTTATACATGAAGCCCATTTTAGCCTTTGTGTAAATGTCCAGATAAGCAACAGCAATGAATGAGATTTTTAAAAATCCTGTTTATAAAGTACATCAAATTTGCATATGTATTCAGGTCATGCTGAATTATTTTCTATTGCAGAAAGTTTACTATCAGCTTTAGTCTTGTTTTTTTTTGCAGATTTCTCACATTCTTTCCTATTGGTTCACATTTCTCTGTTATTGTGAGGCTCAATGGAATTGTTCAGGCATAATTTTTTGGGTCATATAGAGATTTTATAGAGTTGCCATACAGCTGTGTAGATGAGGTCAAACATTTTAGTCAGTATGCTCTTAGGCATATTGCATAACTGGTCAAGGACCTATCAAAAATTATGGGCGACATGTATGTACGGGGCTGCGCCAGAAGTCTGGCGTCTTTTCATCCTGAAAACTGGCCTGTTCGTATTTTTA
>JAODAL010087091.1:0-10045 GCA_025379985.1 Phyllomedusa bahiana | reverse complement strand
AAAACAAGATACAGGTGGTAAGAGTCCAATAACAAGAGTTTTCTTAAGGAGTCCTGTTGATAAAACTGTACCATTCGGTGACTAATTTATACATACAAGGGTATGTTCACACTGCATATTTGTGGGGCGTACTTTAAGATGTAATTGCACTGCAATGAGCCTGAAGTACGCCCCGCAAAAATGGTAAAATCATAGCACTCGTTGAATGCTATGATTTTAGGACATAGTCCGCGGCGCACAGTATGCACCCATAAAAAGAAGTGAAACTGAATGGTAGCCGGGCTGGAGCACTGTTGAAAGTTAGTGCTAGCAAGCGTATACTTTCAATAGTAGGTGTATAGCAGCACACACAGGTATGTGCTATTATGCGTCATTTGAACATACCCTTAAAGGAGTTGTCTCCCTACAGAGTTTCATAGGATGCATGAATGAAATACTCTGTCACTTCCTGGTTCAGACTGACTCTAATTTGCATACAGCTCAGGGGGTGTATTCAATGCTTGCTTTCAGTTGCTAATTAGTTCAGATTAGCCAGAAGCTTCTTGGAAACTACAAGCAAAACTTTTTATCTGATCCCTAAAAACAAAAGCCCTAATTAGTGCTGTTTACTTTAAGAAAAAATCAAGCTTTTTACTGCTGCCCAGCACAGGGGCTGCCTCAC
Source organism: Phyllomedusa bahiana (assembly GCA_025379985.1). NCBI lineage: Eukaryota > Metazoa > Chordata > Amphibia > Anura > Hylidae > Phyllomedusa > Phyllomedusa bahiana. The sequence continues at coordinate 9,384 of JAODAL010087091.1, read as the reverse complement.
TGTGTGATGACTTCACTCACTGCTATCACATAGAACAAACAGCAGGGGGGAGAGCTGTACACAGGTCGGTTACTGAGGGAACTGAAATAGCCAGGGAGGTGATTAATTCACTTGTATCTCCTTAACACAAAAAACAGATGAACAAAGCAATATATTTGGAAAATGTCTTCATTTTGTGTTCCCTACATTTTGAAAGCTATTCTTTGTAGCGAGCCTACCCCTTTAATGTTCAATGCAGTGAGCAATGAAAGCTAAACAAAGCTTCAGATGACAGTCTTGAATCTATGACATACTTATTCCTCACTTTTAGGTTCAGGCATGCAACCAGGTTTTCTAACTTGGTCGACAGATCATTATTTTTAGTATTTAAGGACTCTACAGGGACATGATCTGTTTCATAGGACTGGCATAAAACAACTGTGCTGCTCAGATGCAAAAATTGTCAAAAAATTATCCACAAAATTATAGGCCCCTTTTTGAGCATTTGTATTTAACCATTTTGATGTTATCTTGTATATTTTTATATTTATTGGCTATTGTCTCATTCATATGCTTTTCTTGTTATCAGATTTAGGGGAGTGTGGATCATAGTGTCTTATCAGGTGCAATTATGATCTTATGTATATTGATTCCCTAAATGGGATTTTAAAATTGCAAAACTTATAAGGCCATGCAGACAATGTCTCAGATGATATTAGTGCCTTAGTAGTACCCCATATAGATTAATGCTTATGATGTCTTCCTCTTTCATATATAGATCGTTGCTTATGTTCTCTCCTCACATATACTGTAGATTACTGCTCTGGTCCCCTCTATACTCACATATTAACCAATACTTGTGCCCCCTTCTCTCTCACATATAGAACATTCCTCAAGCCCCTTCCTTTCTTATATATTGACTGCTGCTCATGCCCCAGCCTCTGTCACATATAAAGTGCTGTTCAAGGCCAGCTCCTCACTTACAGACTACAGCTCATGTCCTCCTCCTCCTCTCTCACCTATAGACCATTGATCCTCTCTTACATATAAACTGCTGCTAATGCCCCACTTCAGTCACATATAGGCCATTGCTTTTTCACTAATATGCTAAGTACTAATAATTTATTGTGAAATGAACATGTTATGTATTATCAACAGAGTGGTATGTAACACTTTATATATCAATGTACATTTGTACGTTGTTATTTGTGATATTAATATAGTACTATGATAACGTGTGCAAAACATACTGTTGGGGGGCCAAATGCGACCGCCAGTTTGCCTCTGTGCGGTCCCTAGCCATCAGGACTCAAACATGCTTTGTCTTTGTACTCATCCAGCACTTTGGAAAGTTATATTCATCTTTTGATAGTTGCATTCCACTTATAGCACTGTTATGATGGCTAGGCTGTTCTGGGCAACAAACACAGTGTTACTTTAGGCAGTTTTGATAAATGAGTCCCAATGTTTTCCTTTTCCCTTAACTACTTTGCCTTTATATACTATATATACTAAACATCCACAAGTATGTGGACCCACCTTCTAAATATAGAACTTAGCTGTTTCAGCACCATCTATTGTAAACAATTGCACAAAATCAGTAAAAACCCGCCAGTATTGGGGGAATTTAAATTAAAGTAGCCGGGGGACTGTCATAGGAAATCCTCTTTAGTACAAGTTAGTTTGTGAATTTTCTGATGTGTTAGATGTGCATCGGTCTACTGTAAGTGCATTTATTGTAAAATAGAAATGTCTAAGAGTAAAAACAGCTCGGCAATGTAGTGGTAAACCATGTAAATTCACAACCCCCAAATACCTGCCAAGTGGCACCAAGGGGGGACTAAAAATATGCCATTTTTGGGTACCCATTACGCTTTTTTAAATTTATTTTTTTCAAAACAATATGCCAATTTTAAAGAAAATTTTTGCATTTTTGTTTTTGAAGAAAATCTTTACCTAAAATGGTCTTTGGTATTGAGTCCTTAAAAAAGGGAAAAAATTTTTGTCCAAGGCGGTAGTGTTAAAACTCATCCCGGGGAAGCCCAACACATGTGGGGGCTAAGAACATTTCGAAAGAGCCTCCTTCTTCAACAGGCATGTGCACTAAAACCCCCTCCGGTTTAACCCCTTTAAAGCCCAGGGCCTATTTTTTTTGGGCTTCGTTTTTTCCCCCCGGGGGAAAATGTGTAAAAAAACTGCTTTCGGAATATTTGCCAATGTTTTCTTTTAAAAACGTTTTAATCTTTATAAAAATGGGGCGTTTTTTTCTTTTTTTAAACCATTTTTGTGCATACGCCGATACCAAACATGTATGGTTTCCGTTATGTTTTGGTACCGTAAAATAATTCCAAACATTTTCTATTTATGACATTTGTGCAGCGGCGCCATTTTCTGTGACCAATAACTTTTTTGTAGTATCACCTACGGACTTGAGTGAGGAGGCATTTTTTTATGGGCTGAAATGTACTTTTTATTGATACCAGGTTGGAATACATGGGACTTTTTTGATCAAATTTATTCCAATTTTAATGGGATGTAAAATAACTAAAAAAGCCACAAGTTTGCTGTTTGGATTTTTTTTTTCTTCTATGATGTTTAGTGTATGGTATAAATTATGTCATGGATCAGACTTTTTCAGATGCGGCGATAACAAATACATGTAACTTTTTTATTATTTTTTTTTTTCATTTGCAAAATGGCAAAAGGGGGGCGATTTGAACTTTTAAGATTTTTTTATTTTACACTTTAAAACATTGTTTTTTTTAAACTTTCACTTTGAGTCCCCCAAGGGTGCTTCACCACTACGGGACGTGGTTATTTTGACGGCCTAATGCATTGTATATACAAAGATTTCAATGAAAACATGGCAGCCATGGAAGCCTTCACAAGGCTTCCAGGTGCCATGTTCACCGATTGAGACACAGCGATCTTGCCGCTGATGTCCTGATTGGAGTGAGAAACGGTGTGCGGCGTCATCTTTGCCATGGTGTCTAAGGGGTTAAAAAGCAAGGGATAACAGCGGCAACCTTACATGCTGTAACTGCTGGGAGTTAGCTGCAATTAGCAGCTAACACCTGATGGCTATGTAGCGGGATCGCGCTGCGATCTGGCTAAAGTGCCCCTTACCAGCACTATGACGTACTCATATTTCATATGTCGGTAAGGGGTTAAACCGAGAGAGGACACAGTGAGTTCGTACTTGAGATATTATATATCCTAAAGAAGAACGCTTAAATGCAGCCTCATAGACACTAACATTAATGACTGTAGACCTGATCCTGAATAACATTTAATGATGTATTCAAAGAAAAAAGAGATAGCACTTCATAGGGTAGTAGACCACAACTCTTAAAAGGGTAATGCAGCAATAGAAAATCATTCACCTTACTGAATACATATTACACTCAGTAGAAAGAAGACAGCCAGCATTCTCTGGGACTTCAGCATGAATTTGGGATATATGAGCAAATTCTTACCCTTAAAAAGAGAAAAAGAAAAGTACGATGAAGAACTTTGCTTAAATAATTCTATTCAACCAGGTTGAAAAACTCAGGTAAAACCAGACATTAAAGTATTTACCAGATATAGGGGTTGGTTTAACCCTAAAATGTGTTCTAGCCTTGTACACCATGTACAGAACACTAGTGTGAAAGAGTATGATGTCAAGGGAATGGTACATTACCACTGAAGCCAAGAAAGTAAAAAAGAAACAAAAAAAGGGGATGGACATTCCAGCTGCTTCAGCGCTGGAACAGTAGTAGGTGCAAAAGTGAGCATAAATTTTTGGGGTTTTACTGTGTGGCTGATATTACATCATGTACTGTTGGCCAAGACCGGAGCTTGCTCCATTCAAGCCCAATTTAACCCCTAAGATGCTGCAGTCAATGGCGATTGCAGGGTGACGGCTTCCATGGCAACCGAGAAGCCTAACAACGTGACATCACCACACTGGGCCTGGTGATTGACAGCTACAATATATAGCAGTACAGTACTGTACTGCTATGTATTGTAGCAGCGATCTAATAGATTGCTGAGTCAAGTCCCCTTCGGGGACAAGTAGAAAAATAGTAAAAAAAAAAGTGAAATTAAAAATAAAGAAAAAAAATGAAAAATAAATAAAACATGCACACCGCCCTTTCCCCATTACAAACACAAATCGTCCCAAAAGATCAAAAACAAAAATTTAGACATATCTGTTATCACAGCATGTGTAACAAACGAATCATATTATTTAACCCATACAATGAACATTGTAAATAAAAAAATTACAGAAACAATTTTTGTTCATCCCACAGCTCATTAAATGGAATAAAAAGCGATCAAAAAGTCATATAAATCCCAAAGTGGTACCAATGGAAACATCAGTTTGTCCCCCCCCAACAAAAAAAAATCACGTATACAGCTCTGTAAACAGAAACATTTAAAAGTTCTAGCTATTAGAAGATGGCAATGCGTAAATATTGCTTTTCATAATTATTAGTATTATTGGTATTATTTATTTTAAAGTACCACTAATTCCAGAGCGCTGTACATTCCAGGCGGGTTACATACATTACATAAGTCAAACGAGTACAGTGATGAGTGATAATGACAATTGGCATGACAGAGGGAGAGAGGACCCTACCCGCGAGGGCTTACAATCTACAAGGAGGGGGAAAGAGATAGGAGGTGAGGGGCAGACATGTCTGTGGAGGAAGTAGTGACAAGGTTAGTGAAGGTATAGGCAAGCCTGAAGAAAGGGGTTTTCAGGTTGCTTTTGAAGCTGGTGAAAGGGGAGGAGAGCCTGATGTGTTGGGGCAGTGAGTTCCAGAGTGTGGGTGAAGCACGGGAAAGTCTTGGAGACGGTTGTGTGAGGAGCTGATAAGGGGAGAGCAGAGGAGAAGGTCCGGTGAGGAGCGGAGAGTGTGTAAGGGGAGATATTTGGAAATTAGGGCAGAGATGTATGGAGGGGAGAGGTCATGGAGAGCCTTGTAGGTCATGGTTAGTAGCTTGAAATGAATTAGTTGGGCAATGCGAAGCCAGTGAAGGGATTGGCAGAGGGGAGAGGCAGAGGATTAGCGAGGAGAGAGGTGGATAAGACGGGCAGCAGAGTTAAGGATGGATTGGAGGGGAGCGAGGGTGCTAGCTGGGAGGCCACAGAGAAGGATGTTGCAGTAGTCTAGGCGGGAGATGACAAGGGCATGGACCAGCATTTTTGTAGTGTCATAGTTGAGGAATAAGCGGATGCGAGAGATATTTTTCAAGTGGAGGCGGCAGGTAGAGGTGAGGGTTTGGATGTTTGGTTTGAAAGATAGAGCGGAGTCTAGGATTAAACCCCAAGGCAGCGGACTTGCAGGACCGGTGAGATGTGTAGAGCCGTTGACTGTAATAGAGAGATCAGGGGCAGGGTAGAGTTTGGATGGTGGAAAGATGATGAGTTTTGTTTTCTCCACACTTAGTTTTAGGAGACGTCATGAGAAGAAGGAGGAAATGGACGACAGACAGTCAGGGATCCGGGAGAGTAGAGAAGTGACATCTGGGCCGGAGATGTAGAGTTGGATATCGTCAGCATACAGGTGGTAGTGAAAGCCATGTGAGGCTATGAGCTGACCGAGGCCAAGGGTATATATAGAGAAGAGTAGTGGGCCCAGGACTGACCCTTGGGGGACACCGACAGAGAGAGGGCCGGTGGAGGGAGGTTGGAAGCGAGAATGAGAGACGCTGAAGTCCGATCAGTGAGGACGAGGAGAACCAGGAAAGAGCCAAGTCTGTGATGCCGAGGGAGAAGAGGATTTGTAGCAGGAGGGAATGGTCGACAGTGTCAAAGGCAGAGGACAGGTCTAAGAGGAGGAGCACAGAGTAGTGGCATGAGGCTTTAGAAATTACCGGGTCATTAGTGACTTTGGTTAGGGCGGTTTCGGTAAGTAGGTTGGGGTCGAAAACCAAAATTGTAGTGGGCCAAGAAGAGAGCTGGAGGAGAGGTGGGAGGACAGCTGAAGATAGACGTGCTGCTCGAGGAGTTTGGAAGTAAAAGGGAGCAGTGAGATGGGGCGATAGTTGGACAGAGAAGAGGGGCCAAGGGTTGTTTTTTTTAGGATTGGAGTGATAGTAGCATGTTTAAAAGGCGGAAGGGAAGATGGGCCAGAGGTTATTGATAGGTTGAAGAGATGGGTAGAGGCTGGGATGATAGAAGCACTGAGGTTTGGGATGAGGTGGGATGGCAGTGGGTCAAGACTACAGGTAGTGAGGTTGGATTTGTACAGTAAAGAGGAGAGCTTGGCCTGAGGGACCGGGGGAAAGCAAGTTAATGGGGAAGAGCAGGTTGCAAGGGTAGGTGAGGGTGGTGGGGACTGCTGGCTGAAGCTTTCTCTGATGTGGTTGATCTTCTGGAGGAAGTGAATGGCAAAGTCATATGCTGAAAGGAGGGATGGGGAGGAGGTGTTGGTGGACGGAGAAGAGAGTTCAAGCATTAGAATAATTGTCTGGGGATCATGGACAGGGAGGATATGAGAGTGGTGAAATAGTCCTGTTTGGCTGAGGCGAGTGCGGACTTAAATGTCTGCAGTGAGTGTTTGTATAAGGCAAAGTCATCAATGGAGTGAGTTTTCTTCCAGCGGCGTTCGGCAGCTCTGGAAGCACGCCTCAGCTGTTTGGTAGAGTCTGTGTGCCAGGGTTGTCTGTTGATTTTGTGGGTTCTGTTGTGTGTGAGAGGAGCGACTGAGTCAAGGGCGGTGATGATTGTATGGTTGTAGAAAGTGGTGGCTGCGTCTGGGTCATTGAATGAGGAGATAGTGGAAAGAGGTGCAAGAGAGTCAGAGAGAGTGTGAGGGTTGAGGTTTTGTAGATTCCTGTGGGGTCGTACTGGATATGAGACAGGAGGAGCAGGTGGGGAGGAGATAGTGGTGAAGGTAAGTAGGTTGTGGTCGGATATAGGGTGTGGAGAGTTAGAGATGTCAGAGAGGGGGCAGAGGCGGGTGAAGATGAGGTCCAGTGGGGGTCCATCTTTGTGAGTGGCTCCTGAGGTCCACTGGGAGAGGTCGAAGGAGGAGCAGAGTGAAAGGAGTTTGCTGGAAGCAGAGTGGGGGGTGTCGATTGGGATGTTAAAGTCTCCCATGATGATAGTGGGAATGTCGGTGGAAAGAAAGTGGAAGAAGCCAGGAAGCAAAGTGGTCAAGAAAGGCAGTGGCAGGGCCTGGCGGTCGGTAGACAACAGCCACTTGGAGGTCGGAGAGGTGGCGTAGATGCGACAGAGTGCACTTCTAAGGAGAAGAGTGTGAGGGAAGGCAGAGGTGGAGCGGGGACAAAGGAGCAGGTGTCAGACAGGAGGAGGCCGACACCTCCACCATGCTTGTTACCAGGGCAAGGAGTGTTGGTAAGTTGGAGGCCGCTAAAAGAGAGTGCAGCAGGGGAGACTGTGTCAGAGGGGGTCAGCCAGGTTTCAGTAAGACCAAGGAAGAGTAAGATGTGTGAGATGAACAAGTCATGTATGTATGAGAGTTTATTACATACAGACCGCGCATTCCAGAGAGCTCCAAGGAGAGGGATGGGGGGAGCAGAGGGATGTGTAATCTGGTTGATAGTGATTAAGCGGAATTAGTAGTGGTGGAGTCTGTGCGAGGAGGCCGGGACTATGGGTGGAATGTGCTGGGGGGGCCCTGGGTTGGGGGATATGTCCCCGGAAGCCAGAAGGAGCAGTGAGAGTGTGAGAAGGTGACAGTAGGATAGACTGTAGTTTGGCAGGGTTTGTTTGGTGCAGAGGGCATTAACAGTGAGGAAGAGGTTGGTGGCAGCAGACAGGTGTGAGAGTAGAATGCAGGGGGAGATGTAGAGTTCATTGTCCAGCGAGGGAATTTGGGGATAAGCAGTAAGTGTGAGGAGAGTGGAGATAGCGATGATGAGGGAAAAGAAGAGCATAGTGTTAGATCACATTTGGACAGTTAGATGTCTGGCTGGGACAGTTGATGGAGGCAATCTCTGGCTAGGACAGTTGATGGAGGCACTCTCTGGCTGGGACAGTTGATGGAGGCGCTCTCTGGCTGGGACAGTTGATGGAGGCGCTCTCTGGCTGGGACAGTTGAATGAGGCGCTCTCTGGCTGGGACAGGTGAAGGAGGCACTCTCTGGCTGGGGACAGTTGAAGGAGCGTTCTCTGGGCTGGGACAGTGACGGAGGCGCTCTCTGGCTGGGACAGTTGATGGAGGCGCTCTCTGGCTGGGACAGTTGATGGAGGCGCTCTCTGGCTGGGACAGGTGATGGAGGCGCTCTCTGGCTGGGACAGGTGATGGAGGCGCTCTCTGGCTGGGACAGGTGATGGAGGCGCTCTCTGGCTGGGACAGGTGATGGAGGCGCTCTCTGGCTGGGACAGTTGATGGAGGCGCTCTCTGGCTGGGACAGTTGATGGAGGCGCTCTCTGGCTGGGACAGTTGATGGAGGCGCTCTCTGGCTGGGACAGTTGATGGAGGCACTCAAGGTGAGTAAAAAATATTTTTTTTTTTTTTATCTGCAACTTTATTGGAACAGATGTATGAGACAGGTGTATGAGACAGAGTCTGCCTGGAATGCAGAGTCTGCTGTGGAGTGTCTGTTTTGTTTCAGGGGACTTGCTGCGGCGGGAGGAAATTGCAGGCTTTATGATTAGAGACCAGGCACTATGGGCTGGCGAGCATAGAAGCACAGCGGGCAGGAGCAGTTCTCTGGAGAGTATGCAGTGGGGAGACAGGCAACACAACCGCCACTCCGGAGGTATAGCAATTTTTTTTTTTTTTAAAGTGCTACAACAATAAAAAATTATATAAATTGGGTAGCTCTGTAATCATATCGACCCACAGAGTAAAACTAATATGTCAAATGTGCTACATGGTGACTGCTGTAAATTGTTGATAAAAATGTCAATGATACCAATGAAAACGGCTACACATCCTGCAAAAAAAAAGAAAAACCAAGCCCTTAATCAGCGCCATATACAGAAAAATAAAAAAGTTAAAGGGGTTGTCTCGCTACAAAGAATAGCTTTCAAAACGTAGGGAACACAAAATAAAGACATTTTCCTAATATATTGCTTTGTTCATCTGTTTTTGTTAAGGAACTACAAGTGAATTTATGACCTCTCTGGCTATTTCTGTTCCCTCAGTGACCGACCTGTAAACATCTCTCCCCCCTGCTGTTTGTTCTATGTTATAGCAGTGAGGGAAGTCATCACACAGGTCGCAGCAGCTCTGTGCTGGCCAGCAGTAAAAAGCTTGATTTATCTAAAGTAAACAGCATTAAATTGGGCTTTTGTTTGAGGGATCAGATAAAATGACTTAAAAACGCAATTTGTTACAAACGCATTTGTATTGTGTAAAAGTAGTAAAACAGAGAACAATATAAAATTGATATAATAGTAAATGTTCCAACCTGCATATAAAAATTACTTAATTTACCCCAC